>JAECUM010093252.1:0-147580 GCA_016617855.1 Megalonaias nervosa
GAAGTTTAATAATGCGGATTCGTTTTGAATGTTGTACATCATTTTATAGAATACGGCATTATTCATGTGCTTAAAGAATGTCTTTCTCAAACTCATTAGTATTGACCGTGCGCAGATCCGTATTAATTTAGATATACGGGTCCAATCCACAGATGAAACAATTGCACGCGGTGGATTCGTGACACGTGCAATCTGAGCCGAAGATACTTCTGTTGGTATCGTACGTGGATGACATAATTTAGTTTTGGGCGCAGATTCTGAACAAGTTTGAGGCACTCGTTGAACTGGCCGCAGCCATTTGCTTGGCATCGAGAGCACTTCTAGGGCAGTGAATAATCTTCAGTACATGTCTGGTGAAAATCGTCGACTGCAAAGAAGTAGTCGTAGAAGCTATTGGATCTGATTGCATCATTGCCCATTTCTACAAATTATCAGGATCAAAAAGCGTGATGTATCCCTTTGGGTGGGTGGGATCATATCCGTTCAAGCTATGGTTGTTGATGCGACCGGACGAGTAACATTGACCAACATTTGCTTTTCGAACCTTGTATCCTTGGCAAGAAAGGGAAATCCCTGCCAAGGATACAAAGCTCGAAAAACAAATGTTGGTGAATGTTCTTTAATAGTCCCAACTCGACGCTTGTTTTCAATAGCAGCGCTTTGGAAGCTCTTCTAGGTGATAAGAGGTGGAGCTCTTGGTCGAGCCTGTACTAGCGCATGGCAGTAGAGCGAAATGCATCAAAAGCATTAACAAGCAAAAGCACGTCGGTGCGCAAATGCAGGGCATGGTAATCATATTGATTTGGCAACCGAACGCAGAACAGGCGTTGTTCGCGTGAGTGCAGTCGTTGATGAAAACGCCCTTTCGTTACAGCGACGAATAGAAGGACTCTGTGGGTGACTCCCATTCACTGTGTACTTGTACAGTTATATTCGTTTTCGGGCGAGTAAAGATCTGTACGCAAAAATATGAAGTTCAATTTGTACACACCTGGTAGGAGTCCATCATGAACCTGCGTTGGTGTATTTTCTCCAACTGTCTGCGCTGTTTCTTTCTGTTTCATTGTACATCCGTTCAAATGCCTCATGAAACTTTAGTGTGGATGACAATGGTAATCTTTGCTGTCTTTGCTGGGGGCCCCAAGTGGCCGAATGGTCTAAAGCGCTCACCGTTACGGATCACTGCCGTCTCACCTCTGTCTGCGTGGGTTCGAGTCTCGGGCTCGACCAATGTGGATAGGTGAGAAAGCTTGCCAGTAGCTTCTCGTAGGTCGGTGGTCTCATAGGCCGGTGGTTCCCTCCGGGGTTTTCAAAGTCCTTCCTCCACCACTGATACTGGCCGCCATGTATAGCCTATCTTGTGCTGAAAAATGGCGTTAAACCCTACAACAACAACAAGAACAACAACTGTCATTGCTGTTTCTTTTTTTTTGGTCTTCATTGTATGTTTCACTGCCTTCATTGGGTGTGTCACTGTCTTCAAGGTCGTCAACGGCGCGCCTGCCGACCCAGTCAACGTCAGCAACTTGAACCTTCCTTGCACGACATCGTACAATGACTTTTCAAACTCAAGTACTCTTTCTTGGACTTGCATTCACCTAAAAAGAATTATCTATGAAACCCTTCTCTTAGGTGTCACTGTGTTGTGTTTTGCTTGAGTATAGCATATGTTTCATTTATCACAAATCTCATATGTCAGATTCTGTTGGTATATCATGGACCGTACATTGTTATATTACAGTTTCCTCTCATCTGTCACAATCACCGACTGAAAGCAACTGAGGTAGATTTACTCGAAATATTGCTACATGATTTGTTAACAAATGAAATCACATATTCCTTTCGACAAAAATTATTTTTTAGACTTTTAAAACGACGCGGAGCATAACATATCTGCTGATATCCAAAGTTAACTTTTTAATGTACTGTAACAAATTTCTGTGCTGGTTTTTCAGAAAGGCAAAACCGAAGAAACACAACCTTTTCTTACACGTAGACATTTGAACTACGGTAAGGAGTTATCAGTTAAAGAGGGAATCCATATAAAGAGTGAAGTAACTTAATCAAATCAAGCGTAAGATTTTTTTGCGCGTGTGTTGGTGCTGGTATCTTATTAGTCTCCCCTGCCATAAACATGTATGCCAAAAATATTCAAGGTTAGGTCAGTAAATGAATGAGCGATTTTAATTCAAAAGGTATTTGAAATAGTGTGGTTTTATCAATTAATTTCTTGTCATAGGATACCTAACACATGATAAACTAATATTCATCACCAAAGAAAACCAAGTTATAGCATAGTTACAGATTCTAATCAAAGGGACTCAACCTGACTACATATTTTAGCCCCCTCCTCTCACAAAAAATAATAAACAAAACAAAACCAAACCCTATGGACTATTTTGTAAGATTACATATCCAACCAAAACATTGTTTACAAACATGCCGACTCGTCCTGTGGAAAATATATGAACCAATTTGGGGACAATTTTTCCTATACGTTTGAACATGGCTGCCTGAGGTAAATAAATAAAACCCACTACCTCATAAACTTCTGTCCGTATTTAACACAGAACTCCCGTGTGAGTTTAACGTGTGCAATTATACCATTAGCGAGCAAGAATCACAATTTCGTACAGAGCATTAACTACGCAAACATCAAGGTCGCGGTTCATCGCTTATTTATTCTGATAAGCACTGCATGTACTGCATTCACTTTATCCAAACAGTAATTAATTGATTTAACACTGCTAGTATGTTGTATAGATTACTGTCGTAAATGTAATGAATTAAAATTACAATTACTAATAACAATTGTAGTAGCTGTTTACAATCACAATTACTCTATCACACTACAGTAATCAGTTAAAATGACATTTTTTTTTTTTATCCTGGTAATTAATCTACAATTACATTACTTTTGTCCAGTACTTCGCAACTCACAGTTATCGTAGGTTAATTGACGTTTTGCACAGAACAATGTTCTTCGCACTCAGAGTTCAAAGTAGCACAATTTGTAAAACTAATTTCACAAAATTTGTAAACAATTCTTTTTTTGAAACAATAAAATTTATAACAAAATCAAAACAAATTATGACAAATAGTAGTTTTAATTTTCAAGTAATTATAACTTTGCATTACTTTTCTAAAATATGTGGTCAGTTACGATTACTGATTACGTTTTTGCAGGAATTGATTACAGTTACTTAATTGATTACTTTAATAATTCATTACCGTACAACACTGGCTCATGGAATATCTGGCTTCATTTTCTCAGCAGTTAACCGCTGCGTAGTTCAAACTGGACATACCACACCTTGGTGTCTGGACTCTTGGTATATCAAGCTTTATTTTAGATCAGAAAGAGAATTTAGACAGTTTGAATATTAGCCAATTTTTTCATACGAACTCTGCGAAACCATAAAGTGCAGGTAAATAAAAAAAAAAAAAATCGATGTAAGTGTCGAGTAAGTGTGTGTTATTGCAAGTAGTTCAGCATAAGTAATGTCAGATCACTTTGAAAATCTTAAAATGGAACTTGTATTATTTTATCACCTAAATGTTACATAAGAGGGCAGAAGTTTAAGTTGGCGATAATAAATGCTTAATATATTGCCTTTTTTCGTTCAAAAGTGAAGTATTTCACTATCCGGCATCACGTTACGGTGCACTCGGAGCTTCGATTCCGGAATCGCCATCCGAATGTTAATAAGAATTCGGTATTTATGCTGGTAAATAAAGATACAGGATAAATAAATTATAATACTTGAATTTTACCCCGTGTAATGCTTTTTGCCTTGCAATTTATGTATCATACATTTAAAATGTCGCATGAAGGGTTAGGTGGGTTTTGTTAATGAGTTCGAGGCAGTGATTCCCTGCGGGATTATTATCGCGGGAAAATGGCAGCTATGTGAAAATGAAGTTTTAACAGCACGAAGAAAATTGAAGAATTATGTTATTTTGAGTATGTAACATCATCTGGAGCCAAGTTTATAAGCGCAATCAGTATTCTGTTCCATAAGAATGTATTTTTCTTGGTTCAAGGCTGGTTGGTTCGATACGAAGTTAATTTGGTTCCTGTAATCTGCAGTTTTTGGATGCGACCATATATTTCATGTTGCTTTACATAATTTACGTAGGTGCCATAATAATAAAAATAATATGAATTTTCCCAACAGATCATATCTATACACATTCTCTAAGGAGATATGAGTAGCGTCCCTTTACAAAATTTGCGTCTGATTATTGACTTGAGAGCACCATAGATTGTCCACATCATGGATTCAAATGGACCGAATTAAGTTTTATTGCACCAGTTAGAAATAACAGCAATATAATTACATAATCACGGATGACCACAACGTTGTGCTGAACTTATCTGTTAGCTCAGCAGCAGTACACACAAAGTGCCGAATGCTATTTTTTTTGTTTTAAAGTTGTATTTCACGCCGTTTAATATTTGAAGACTCGCCCATTCAAATGCAATCACATACTATAATCTGAATATACCTCCCCATTTGTAGGTCTCTGCTTTTTTTCTGCCAAATCACAAATGTAATGCTATTAATAACAATAATAATAACAAATAATATGCATGTATGTGTGTATTATTATTATTATTTAGCATATCTTTACTGCTAATTATAGTTTTGATTGTTTTAAAAAGAATTATTTATTGTTCTCTAGATCTTGAATTTCTGACATGTTTGCCTCTGTCTCTCAAAATTCTGCCATGACGGCTAGACCTAACTGCAGTTCCGTCCCAAGCATTAGTCAGTTCCGTGTGATATACTCCTCACAAGAAGCTTTCCAGCAGTTGTTCTTGTCTTGGGGTGATGCTGCTTTCCATGCATGTGTCAGCAGTTTAAAAATAAGGTCATTAATTGATGCATAAATAGGTGTTCTGTTTAGACAGGGATTATTACTAAAAAGTGAGTGTTCTGAAGGATTTGATGCTATAGGTCAGAAGAAGAGGGATTTTAGTTTCCATCCACCTACCAAGGTCAGTTGAAATAAATTTATTAATTACTAGCGAGTGTCTGATAAGTCAGAACTGATGGGGAAGTTAACATAGCGTAAAACTTCAGTATGGAATACTGCCTGACAATGTTGGTCTCCGCTGTCAGAAAAAAAAAAGCAGAGGCCTACATGTTGATCTACTCTTCTACTGATTTCAGTAAAGGAAATCTTTAATGTGAATAAAAGTGCGCAGAACTTGGTCAATACATTCATTGATTTATAATTTCTAACTGACTGTGACCAGAGTGGCCCTAACACTGGCATCCTCTGCACCTTTCATGCTTAACCAACTTTCCATACTAACATGGCGCCATAGTGCGTACACTGTTGGCTAGTTTATTTTCCTCAGCCAAAAGAGTGACGTAGTTCATCCTATTCAGTAACTGCTGGATAATTCTGTAAATTATGGTAATATTGAGAATTTAGAGTTATATCCCTTTGCACACATGAACATAGAAGTTACACCGCTTGTGAAATCCACATAAAAGGCAAATTTGTAGTTGTCATTCTTTTCCATTGTAAATATTGGAAGCAGATGACGTCCATTCATGGGTAGTATTGTATATACCCCTTCACTAAAATAGGATTTGTCCAGGAACTGGAAGTGATTTGCAAGTTGGGTAGTCTTTTACACTGAAAACTCAACCGACTGATGAAAATTAGAGGCCAGATATTAAGGAAAATTTTGTACACTTGTTTCTTTAACAAAGCAAAGAAGAACATACTACTGTTGGCGAAAGCAATTAGATAGCTAAAGAGAGAGTTATGCCCCTTATGCTCCGTTCTGTTAAAAAACTTATCCCTCTGTTAACTGACTTCAGCATTCCTTGGCTACCATCACATTTCAACAAAATGAAATGTACTTTCATATTCCCATAGGTAATAATTGATATTAAAATACACTGACCACTATTCAGGAACCCAAGTGGAAAGAGAAATTGGGAAGCTACAAAGAGTTATGCCCCTTAAAGAATTTTGTTTTTACATAGGTCCATAGGAAGTGGCTTAATCATTTGCCCTGACCTCAAATTTACTTGCCAGACAGGACCTTATTTTGTTATTATTATTTTGACACCCCCACCCCCTTAATGGTTGGTCCATTATACTTGTTATGTTATTCATAAGACTGAAACATGATTCACATTAGGCTGTAGAAGGACTCCTCAGACAAAATTTCCAACAATTTCACAATTTCTGTATGCTTCGGTGTGGAATTCTGAATAATTGTGGCATACAACTCAGCTCTTTTGCTTTGCGTTCTGGTCATTGTGTTGTCTGTGTTTTTCATACGATCTGTATATCAGTACAAGTATTTGGTAGCCTTGAAGTAGTTTCCTTTTCTGAATGCTGCAAATATCTCCATGTTTCTCATTCAAAGTTGAATTGAGCAATTGCAATGTAATTATTGTGTTGCATAAAGATTAAACAAGATACAGATGTAATGCTTGTTATATCATGTTTAGATTATGATGAGTTATCCTCAGCATGTGAACTGTGTATATGTAAATGAGAAATGGAATTAGAAGAGTAGACTGCATGCTTTTCATGTGAGACCTCAGCTGTAGTGGCTAATCAAGGTAATCACTCATGCATGAGCTACTTTTGACTGACACTCCAGGGTTACTGTAGCCTATGACTTTCAACCACTAAAATCTGGTTTCTTTGGGTGGACAATGATGGAAGCTTCACAGGTAGATTATAAAAATAATGCTTTTTAATGAATTTAATCTCTTTTCAGTTTATTATATTTTTAGGGATGGTTATTGTCTGGCTCTTAGTGCAATTACTAAACCTTTTAAACTACTTACAGGATTACCATGAAACTTTAGTACATGTTCAGGCCAAGGTCTGGTTAGTTCCAAATAAAAATGGTGCCACTCAGACATGTTATAGCTACTCCTCCTAATATATGGTCATATAAACATTGATTTTTTTCTTATGAACCTAAATGAAAATGGTGCTGATCTGATATCAAATATGGTCACCATGACTGCGATTTTGAAATCTTGTTTTTATATCTCTTCTTCATAAATTAAATAGAAAGTCATAACAACAGGGAGGTTTCGTCAGAAGATTTCCAATGATGGCTAGTTGGTCCTAAATGAAACTGGTGCAAATTTGACCTCCGGTGTTGACCACCATGACAGCTGATTAGAACATCTTATTGTTACTCCAGAATGGATGGTCATATCATCATGACGTTTTCACCAAAAGACTTCTGATGTTGTGAAATTGGTTCTAAATTAAAATGGTGATGATCTGACATCAAATATGGCCACCATGACATTCATCTTGAAAATCTTGTTATAGATAATCCTGAATGGAATGTCATACTGACAGTTTTCACCAGATTTCATATAGTGGCTGGTTGGTGCTAAATGAAAATGGTGCTGTTCTGACTTCCAATATGGCACCCATAGTGACCATCTTGAAAATCATGTTATTTCTGCTCCTTAATTGATGGTCATATCTTCATGGGGTTTGAGATTTATGGATGTTATTTAAAGAGATGCTTTGATTCATGTTTGATCTGTTTTATATAAACATCGCTCATTGTTGATAGTGGTTCATGGATTGTATGATTTGATAATATTTTCTTTTGTAATGAGTAACTCTTCATTTTGTTGATAATATGTAGAATGCTATCAAATTATACTTTTCATAAGGTATGGTGAAACTAAGGGCAAAAGTTCTATTTTTGTCAAGCCCACCTGTAGAATGCAGACAGAACACTTGCTATTGTTGACATCAGCTTTTTTAAGGTTGTGCTTAAAGATTTTTTAATTTGTTTATATTTCCAAAACTTCTTGACAGATTATTATCATGTTTGGTATCAGTCATTTTGAAGTTGATGTAAGCCAGACTGGGACATATTTGCTGTCCCATTTTATTTTAGGTTCATGGTTACAGTCATGGAAAATTTGTGTTCAGAGTTTGGTTATTGTTTTTCATTTGCTTATATTTCCTAAACCCATTGTTATGTATGTCTATGTTGTGTCTTACTTTGGGTGTATGTCTGTGATTGCATATGATCTATATGTAGGCATTTACAAGTTTTAAAAATTAATCATAATACTGAACCTGTTTCCAAGTTTTAGGGTTATTTCCCTTTGACTGGTTCAGTCAGGTGGGTCCTGTTGCGACATGGTGTATTGTGACATTAGTATTGCAAAATGGATCAAGTAGGAAAATGTTGCTATGATGAGCCATAAGGGTGTATATAAGGACAAGAGTTGAGCAATTAATTCATTCTTATTTTCCTTTGGTCTTTTTTTAATATCAGTCATCAGATGTGTATAATGTTGTGTTTAGATATAATTTGAGAGGAAACATTTGTTTGGCCTATTCATTGGAATTAAAAAGTTTTAATTGACTCTGGACTAAAAGTATTATTTTGGTATTATTGAATTCGTTCATAGGAGATATAGACAATACCATTACGATACATCAAAACTTGACACATTAGCATATTTGAGGACATGGATTTCATTTGTAACACTCCATTCTTTTTTAATTATGTAAAACATTTTTAGTATTGTTTTGGATTTAATTGATTTAATTCATAGTACTGTAACTTCCTCTTAAATTTTCATTTTATAACTTATAGAATTAAATTATTTGTTTTAAAAGTTGGGTTTGCTTCTTTCTGTTAGTTTAAGACCACATTCGTAATACCACTGAAAGATGCTCATTGGCATTGTTATGAAGCTGAGACAATTCATTCTCTAATTATTGCTCACTTTTTGACCTTGGGGTCAAGGCCACAGTAATAGAAAATTGCATTTAGGTTCTGGTTCAAGTCGTTTCGTTTACTTACAGTTTATAAATCTTTTGACAGATTTTCTTTCTACTTGGGATCAATTATTTTGAAGCTAAGGCAATTTACAGTATTCTGTGAGACGTGTTTGCCCATGAGGTCAAGATCATAGTCGTAGAAAATGTGTGTTTAGATTTTTTTTTATTAAAGTTTTTGATAATGCTGATAGTTCCTAAATCCTGTAATGGATTTTCTGAATCATTATAAAACACAATTATTTCTGTGACTCGCTTGCTTGCCCTTTTGCCCTTGGGGTTAAGGGCACTGTCATCAAATTTGGCATAATGTTTTTTGTTGTTGTTCTATTTCCTAAGGACCTTAATGGATTTCTTCATACTTTGGATAAATATTTATAACGCTCACACAATTCATCCTGCAACATGTTTTCTGTCACTGGACCTGGAGTTCTTGTTTTACAGTAATGATTCATTTGTGGGCTTGACAAAGTCCCGACCTTGTTCAAGAGTAATTAGCGAAAATGAAATGAGTCACTGAAATTTCATGATGCTAAAAATATACTGATTTTACATTAACCAGATGTCTGGGACTAATATGCATTGGGGTTTGTTGATTTGGTGGTAGTGTCGGCTGAAGTTACATACCAAGACCAGTTTTTTTTTTACATGGGACAAGTGAGTCTTCAAAAGCCCCCTTCTCATTTTTTGTGCTTAAGAAAAATGTATGAAGTACTGGAATAACATTATTTGTAAAGCCTTTAATGCTTAATATTTCAAGTATGAATCAATGTCTGATGCAACCATATCAAGTCATGACCTTACTTATTTGTTTCTTTTTTGAATCGCTAATATAGTATTTAGACCATAATCTGCCACCCTGGAGACTGATGATATGATATCTGCCTGTGATACCCAGGATTTTGTGCCATTTGGGAGGGGCTTCATCTGCCAGCATCCTGGGAAATTCCAGCTACAGGTTCAGAATACCCTTCAAACTGACCATGGGCTTCCACTTTTGAAGTCGTTTCGAGACATCTCAATTCAGGAGAATGGCAAGGTGACAAACTTTATTTCTGCAGTCAAACATTAAAACAGCAAATATAATGATCACTTACAGTACGACAGGATATTGTGTCCATACAACTTATTTTGATCAGTGTCTGACAATAATTTTAACTTTCAGCTACTTCCATGGCTTTTTAGCACACTTTGTTATCACATATCCAGCAATCCCCACCACCTTCCACCCCACAGTGTCACCAATCCTTTGTCAGATATGGCTAACATTGCTAAAAATGGAAACAACTTTGACTTATTTTCAAATACCACCGAATAGAATTTGTCCAAATTTGACAGAAAACATCCAGGCATACAGTACAGACATTGTAGATTTAGGAAAATCCATGTTTCGTCTTTGAATATGTTACATCATCATCATAACTTAGGAGAGCTACTATAATCATGCTGATTCAGCCCTCTGAGGTTAAAAACTTTTAGGTAAAATGCTAAAAGTTATCTGACCACCTAGGTGGCAGTCAGGCAGAGTAATTTCCCCTTGGTACAGGGATAGGCACCAAATCCTATGAATATCTCATAGTGCCAAGTAGCACTTTCTCACCAAGAGGGATTTTGGAAAATCCTCTACCAAGTTTCTGGAAGTTCTTCACTTACAAGTTGGAGATCTTCACTTCGAATGAAGCATGCTCATTCTATATTTCTAACTTCTCTTTCTTCTTATGATGACAGAGTTCTGCCTTTACAATTAAACCACTTTGCCATCACTTGATAGAATTTACATTCTTGAATGGGTAGCCTGTGTGACTTCACAATAGCACTTTATTAATTTTACCTGTATAGAATGTCATGGGCCTATTACTACAGGTAAATTGTCTCATAATGGGTATGGTAGCACCTACATTGTATGGTGCTTCAGTTCCTTTTTTATATGCAGGTTTTTGTGCATAATATAGACAGCTTGTTACATTATTGCTTCTTCACTGATTGGATAAGTACGGATTAGTTTTCTGTACATGGTTAACTCAGTAGCATCAAGCTCATGCATTGTTACTATACGTGACACTTGATTGATTTTTATCTGTATAGGCATCAAAACAGTTGGCCTTCTTACGGGTAAGCTGTTACTAGAATTGATGTTTTGCTTTCCAGTTGGTCCTTGTAAGTACTGTAAGCAACGCACCAGTGCTTCTACTTGGACAGGCAGTCAGATTCACATGCCTACATGTCATTGGTGACTCGAACTGTTTATTTCGCATCCACTTCTAATTATTAATACTGAGGATATTTTTCTGCCTGTACAGGTCACATGTACCCCTCTACAGGTGTTTGTCATAGTGTGTAACCCTACACAGTTTCCTACAAGTTCAAAGCAGAACACTTGCTACACTAAACGTATATAGGGTCTGCTCTGTTTTGTCTTTCAGATTTAGACCATGGGCGAGACAAGTCTGACAACCACTCAACATGTGTAATTTTCTCTGGTTGTCTTTCCTTCAATACATGTTGGACTTGCCCGTTATGGACAGTTGTCAGACAAAGCTTGAAGGACTTAAACATTGCTTGCACATAAAAGTGTTCACACCATATCGTTCCTGGGCAGTGAGATGGAGAGCAGCATCAGTTACAGCCTCTCTTATCAAAATTTTGGACCAGATACATGGATCAAACATCCCTTCACCTGTTCCAACTTCAAGAACTGGACTACATCATGCTAGCCAAGATGACCATGTTCCTTCATGACTGGACTTGGCCATATAACTGATTGCATTGGGCCACGACCACAATTGATCATGCAGTATCAGCCACCAGAAAACAAATTTGTCCACATCTTGCATAGTGCTGCCAAGCTCTTCCTGAGTATGATGCCCAGTTTAGTGCCATTATCCTAGTGAACCCACATAATGAGACCAGGTATATATGGATTATTCTGACTTGCATAATGCTGCTAGGCACTTCCTGCAGACGACTCCCAGTCTATACAGGCACTCCTGGATCAGTCAGTCTGACCACTTAGCGCTGCTAGACACTTCTTGTGGAAGACGTACAGTTTATAAAGACACCCTCTTGGATCATTCTTACCCATAATAGTACCTCAAAACACTTTAGCATAAGATGTCCATTTTGGGGCCCCCTTTTTCAAGGGAGGTCTCTTCACTCACCCTCATGCCTCTGCCACCCAAGAGACTCTTCATAGTCGCACGTTAGAAGTAATGGGATATGACTCTTCTACTTCTCAGTTACTTCACTACCTCATTCTATAGATGATGAAACGGGCATTCAAGTTCCCTCATCATTATTAGATCTTACTTGGATGAGATCTGTCCTCGTTTTTCTACATCACCAGTCAGGTCAACAGTTCTGATGTCAGACAAGAATTATCTTCAGAAGATTGATTTAAATTGCTTCCACAATATAAACAGTTATTGATATTTTGGGATCAATATTGTCAATTATGAGTTTAAAGCATCTACAACTGTATTATATGATAGGTGTCTTCTGTTTTATATTGGGATATTCTTGATTTGCAATATCTTGATGGTGGGATCAACCTTGTATCCAATACAGTGTGACCCCTCTAAAACAAAGTGGTTGGGGTCCATAGAACCCGACCATGGTATAGAACCTTGTTATAACCAACCAAGTCCATTAGCTGAAGATAAATCATGCATTTACTGAAAATATGTCTGGGGTGGGTACTGACTTCCTTTGATGAAAGGTTCTTTGTTATTGAAGATTGCAGTTGGCTTTCTTTGATGAAGGGTGCATGTATTATTGACATTACCACTAAAGGACAGCTTTGGAGGATCAAACAATGTCTGTTTCTTATTGTGGCAGCAACATGAAAAAAATTGTAGCACATTAAGACTGATATTTTTTTCCATTTGCTTGGTATTGATACAGAATGAGTGCTGCTTCAGGGGTAATCAGTTATCTTTGAAGTTTCAGCAAAACTATTTTTTCTGTGTACCTTTTACAAACAAAAGAAATTAGCCGTCACTTGGTAGCAGTTAATGTTCCTGCCTTCAGAAGTTGGTCAATTGCAGCTAGTCCTGGTAGCATGACTGTTGGATAGACCAGCAAGTAGATCTCTCTTTTTTTTAAAAAAAATTTAAATTTTTTTGTTGTTGACATTTCTGGTAGTGGACTGATGCTTGCTTTCCTCACATGTGTCAGAAATTTAAAACAAAATGGCCAAGAGGTGTACTGTTCTGACTGGGATTACTACAGAAAATGTGAGTGTTCTGAAGGATTTAATTCTGTGAGTGAAAAGAAGAGGAATTTTACTTACCACCCACATATAAAGGTCAGTCCAAATAAATATATTAATTACTAGCGAGCAGCCGATAGTCAGACACTTTCATTGGAAAGATCAGTTATGAGATAGTGCCTTGTCCAGTTGATCTCTGCTGCAGAAATGTCAACAACAAAAATGCAAGATCTCACAGCACACAGTACTCGGCCAGATGTCTGAATAAGTGGATTATGATATAACAATGCACTGTTAAGATGGTTTGTCACTATGAACAAAGGATTTGTTTATCTAATAATAAATAAATTCCAGTGCATTTTATATCAAGTTTGCTGCTTCATTTCATGGTGCTTCTGAATTTCATTACTTAAACCCAAGGTTGTGTATACAAGTTCAAACAGCCAACAATGCCCCCCCCCCCAATTTTGCCAGATGTTATTTTTTGTTGCCAGTAAGGAAAACGATTCACATTTCGTGACATTGGTGAAGCCAGTATGATCCCTGAATAAACTTTTTACATGTTAATGTTTCGTACTTTTCAGAAGAAAAAACTTTTTCCTTGTACAATAAAAATATATGTATGTGAAATTGCATGAGCCATGCCACGATCATCTTGTACTAGAGTTCATATACGATCTCTTACCCAAAATGATGATAAACTTTTTACATGTTACTTTTCCTACTTTTAAGAAAGAAAAAAAATTTTGTGTGAGAAAAATACCTGTATATGAAATTTCGGGAGCCATGTCAAAATTGTGTTATATCTGAATTCATGTTATGAATATTTAATTTACATTGTTTGTTTGTTATTTTTTTTTTTTTTTATTTCAATGCACGCTATTGTAATGTAACATTGTATGTTGGACTTGACCTTGTCCAAACCTGAGTTCATTTCTGCTTGACCTGATTGACTTTTTAATATTTTATTCAGTGTAAACAACTAGAACATAGCCAAATTATTCTCTCCGTGTATGGGTTTAAAATAAGTATTATTATTAGTATTAAAAAAAAGTAAATATGTTTATTTGGGTCTAGGTTTTGGAATTTCCTAAGTGAATTATACATAACCCACGATATTGTTTTGTAAACATCAGGATCATTCTAGAAGGTTATTTTCAATTAGGTAATGGTTTTTTCTTTAGAAAATGCTAATTGTTACCTGAGGTCAAGTAGAGAACTGTATATAGTGTAACTGAGTGGATTTTGTCAGTTGCTTTAAGATCTAGCACCTTGAAATTGTATTAAATGTTCTGACTGGTAATTTTGGGCTGAATTTTATTTCTTCAAATTATTGTATTCAAGTGATTATTTTCTCTGGAAATACAAAAGTGCTCTGATAAAATTCATGGATAGCGACATTCACTGGAATTTATAGTGTATTAAGAACTTGAATTATATTTCTGTGATTCAACAAAAGACTCTTGGCACATCAACACACTAGGAGCTATAACAGACACATCATAACCTTCTGTTATTGGATTTATTCTGGACTTCTGCTGAATTTTATTCAGAACTTTAAATTACTAGGACTTGAGTCTCTAATTCTTGGATTTAATTCACAATACCATAAGTTCTTTTTTCTTATTTTCACTTTGTTTTCTAGGGAAATAAATTATTTGTTAAATTTTACAAAGCTTGTTGTCTTTCACTCTTTTCTGTTACTTATTTTAAGAGCATAGACTCGTAACAATGTTATAATGGAGTGTGCTATAGTGGGATCACACTGTAATTTGATGATCCTCAATATGCAAACTACAGCTTATATCCGTCACCATGAATAAGTGGGTGTACATTCATAAGAGTCCACTTCATAACACTTCTCAGTGTGATACAGGAACCAAAAGGGTCTCTTCTTCCTGATTACTATACTCGGATATAGAATACAGGACCAGCTGAGTCAGTCGAGGAAGGCAGTGGAATATAATCTCAGTGGTTCACACCAGAGTACTTTTTTCCAGTGGAGACATTCATACCACAGTAATTCAATGATCTAGCCTCTTCGATGAAAAACAGTTAAACTTAACATTCCACTGTCGCTAGCACACTGTGCTATCATAGAAGAGAGGATATCGCGTGAATCAAAGACCTGGCTGATCTTTTATACATTGGATTTCACCTGGCCAATGGTACTGGACCCTTGCCCAGGTGGTCTTTTCATGGGGATTAACCTGGCTGAACAAGACACCAGTTGAACTGCTCTCATGAACTTAATTAGTTACCTAACATACAAGTTCTGCCTTCTCATTACTTTGGCAGTTGGCAGGCAAATTCAGCAATACATTTCTTGGTAGACCCATCTGCTTACAATTTCGACATGATGGGATAATATTGCTCATGAAGCCCTGCACTTGTAAGGGCATCATTGACTCATCTTTCATACAAGACTCGCTTCTTCATTTGCATTAGTGACAGCAGGCAGAATCAGCGAATCATGCCTTATCAGTGAACCCGAGTTACATGCAGTTCCAACAAGTTGCATCAGTTTCATTCGTGATTGTACCCTATTTTGTTGCCAAGAACAGGCTCCTATCCATGGGTAATCAGACTTTTGTAGTGAAATCACTGTTTACTCTGGACACCTTAGCTTAAGACCACCACCAAGATCCAGTATGAGCTTTGAAGTGGTATCTTAAAATGATAGAGCCATTGTGTTGATTTTTTCACACTTATTTTTCCCTCTCAGAGAGGAACAGGAAAATATATCAGCACAGACCATTTCATACGGGATTAAATGGGTTATTCACTCTGCATATTGAGAAATAACCGCAGCTCAGATGAATTTGTTGTGCATTTTGGCACATAAGGTTACAGCAGTTGCCACAAGCATAGCATTTGACTGGAACTGTTCTCCGACAGTCTTTGGAATAGAGATTGGAGTCAACATTTTTTCAGTTTTTATCTAAGAGATCTTTCATCCAACACCTTGATCTGGTCGGACCTATAGCCGTGGCACAACAGCTTTTCTTTCCAGGTTGTTCTACAGCTTCATAAAATGTGGCTTCTTGACATTTTGCTGGATTTGTGGGATTGAAAATTTTCCCTTTTTGAAGTCACGCCCCGACAGATGGAGTCTTGTCCACTCAAGTTATCTAGAAGCTGTCTCACATACCTTAGGGGACCATAGATGGCATATCTTGGGTAAGGAGATGTATCTCCCTCCACCTCTTACCTTTTCTCGTAAGGTATTATGATTGAATAACATATTCAAAGAAAAAACTAATTTTTTTCTAGTAAAATGTTTCTTTGCAAATACTTACCAATCATAATACACATACACCTTCCTAGCCTCTCCATAGTTATATTCATATAGATAGCGTGCCTTCCTCTCCAGTAGTAACTGAGATATACATGAGATTTGGCACCAATCCTTGTACCAAGGGGTGATCACTCTGCCCAATGGCCACCTAGGTGGGCAGATAACTTTTAGCATTTTAGCTAAGGTTTAAACTGGGAGGGATGTATTTGTGAGGTAGTTGTAGTTCTGCAAAGGTATTATGATTGGGTAAGTGTTCATGAAGAAACATATTTTACTAGAAAAAATTAGTTTCTGCAGTGAGAAAGAGATTTTGTGTAAATATTAACATGTTGATGCAAGAAGGAAGACAGCATTATAGCAAACCAGAACATATTTGCATGCACTATTCAGTCAGCATACAAAAGAATATAAAAAACACATGATCTTTTCACAGTCTTTTGTTTAGCATGTTATAGCACAATTAAATACACATGCCAATAGCTGGTGTTAAATAGCCTTACAGTGCTGGTGTGCTGTAAAACTACAGTCAACCAGTCAACATACAAATATTCATTCTCTAATCCAGCCTCTGTATGGCAGCATCAAATTATAGATGTATGTGGCAAATTTTCCTGAGAACTGACCAGCCAGTGTACTGGTCATGTGTTTAGAGTTACCATTGACCTTCAGTTCAAAAGATCATTCTAAGTGCACACTGCAGTATTCCTCTGTTAATGGCACCAAAACTGTGATGAAATAGAAATC
The DNA here is from genome assembly GCA_016617855.1 of Megalonaias nervosa. Taxonomy (NCBI): domain Eukaryota; kingdom Metazoa; phylum Mollusca; class Bivalvia; order Unionida; family Unionidae; genus Megalonaias; species Megalonaias nervosa. Next base: position 17,061 of record JAECUM010093252.1, read on the forward strand.
ATTAATGACATGAAGAGCCATTGATAGAAAACAGCTGTTAATATAGTTTAATGAAACCCTCTTACTACAGAGGTCTCGCTAGGATTTTACAACTAGGAGTCCAGGACTCCTATTTTGGTAAAAAATAAGAGTCCCACCAGCAAAAGTTGCAGTCCTCTCCTTAAGCATATTGGGCATACCTGAAGCGGCTAAATGTCCAGATGAGAAGAACCAGTAGCTGTCATTGAGTTCAGGTTTCCAAATTCTTTACACCACTGACATATAGCTCTTGTTTGTCGATTAGAGTCAGACTGAATTTTGTCAATTCATGGAAAGGCCTTATTCCAAACTCTAAGCCAGGCATCACACACTTTCTTACACTTGGCTACTGTCCCATCTAAATTATCAGTTCTAGCAACTTTAGCACATTTCTGAATCTCATTACAATCTTTGTCAGTTTGCCCTTTAACCCCAAAATTCTTATCCAAATTTGTAAACAGCATTTTGTCTAAGCCTTGATATATCTTGATTTCGAGGTCATATGCACTACTTTTTTGGCTGCATGAGGAAATTAACAAGATAATGAAAGCTAAAGTTGTTCACTTGATGTACTCATCTCCGTGTCTTCCTGCCTCAGAATTTCAGTCATTGTAAATATCAGCACATTTTCCCACCACTCGGCAGCTAGTCTAAGTCTTTGAACTTGCCGCCCAGCTATTGGGTCATGTTCTTTTGATGTACTCCTATAATGACAGCGTGTACATCCAGGTGCCTTACGGCCACTGAATTCTGTCATTGTAAATATCAGCACAGCTAAAATCACACTGATCAGTTGATAACACATTTCCCCACTCAGCAGGTGGTTGAAGCTGGACAGGCAAGCCTTTGAATTTGCTGCCTAGCTATTGCGTGTATATGGAGGACTCCTGCCTTAGTGATTTTCTGCTCCCCAGAAAAACAATTTGCAGCTAAATATGTGTGATTAAGCATTTCCAAGACCTCTGTACTAAGTCTGTGGATAAAACCTCAGAACCTTTTCTACCATATCTTTTTTAAAAATTATTTTATTATGTGATTGTACATTTTTTTTACTGAATAACTTTTCGAAAGAATTATGAATAAATTTTCGAAAGAATTATGACATTTATATAAGTATAACCGATGTAGGCTATAAACACTACAGTTTTTGTTTGTAATCTAATAGTCACAGTTATTAGTAGTAGCGCTTATCTTCGCTTTAAGAATTTATTATTGCTACATGTATCTCTGAAGAAGCTGACATTTATTTGGTTTGATAAATATAAATAACAGATGACTGATGATATTTTTTGTTTGAAATTTTGTCTAAAGGTTGAATGGGTTAAACTATCTTACATGAATGTATTGTGCAGTTCGGATAAGATTATGCTTTCATTTCTTATTTGTATACTGCTTTCTATAATTCAAAATGGGGTTTTGGAAGTAGTATGGAAATTGTAGGAAGCCTGTTTAAATGAATAACCAGTACAGCGAGCACTGAAGTATCTTGTATTGATAAAGAAGTTACCACTTGATAAAAAAACAGTATGTAAGTTTCTGCAGGTATATTTGTTAACAGTTAATTCTACCTATTGTTGATCAGCAAGAATGCATTTTGTAGCAAGACAATTGTTCTGATATACACTTTGTCATTGGACAGTGATAGATGGGAGACAGTCAAGAAATGTTGAAAACGTTTTTTTTTTTTTACATTGATGCATATGTCTGTCTAGGCCACTGATAAATGGCAAAAGCTGTGTTAGTACTGTATAGTTTGTACAGGTAAGGGAATAGAATTGACATCTGTCCTGCCATGGCTGAGTTTACTGCATTTAGATCTCTCCCATCTATTTGTTTAGTGTGTTGTTGTGCAAGATAATAAGCATGGGGTTCTGTAAAACCCATTATGGCTGCAATGTAATCCATGATTGAGTGGACATGCACAAGACTCAGTTGACATCCACCAGACTTACAGGACATCCACCCATTCAGAATAGATACTTAATTCCTTACCCTTTGCATCTACATTCATGGTAGTGAGTGGGCAATATGAAATAGAAGTTGTGTATTCTTAACATAGCTTTAAAATTTGTACACATGAAGCCGATCTACCATTATATGTGGTTGCTATTATTAAAAAATGAAAAGTTCTGGAAATCACTTGATTTACAAAACTGCTCAGCAGAATTTGACCCAATTTGAGAGCATCCTAACAGAGATAGCTTCCAGATTTTGGAAATGATGCCATCTGCCATAAAATATGGCTACTGTTATTAAATATAGGAAAGCCTTTAAATGACTTTTGCTCAGAAGCTGCTCAGCAGAATTGGACCACCTTTAACAGACAGCATCCTGGCTTAGAGGGCTTTCAGTTTTGTACAAGTGATGCAGATTAAAAAATAGGAAAATCTTTAACAGCTATTAAAAAACACACCTAACAGAACTTGACCAAACTGGACAGAAAACATCCTGGCTTCGAAACCTTTCAGTTCTATACAAATGATACCAAACTAACATCAGATATGGCCACCGTTATTAAAAATAGATCTTTGCACCACTTCTTTTCAAAAATGATTAAATAGAATTTGACAAGGGATTATGTTTTTACAAATGTTGATAGTTTGCCATCAAATATGGTTGCTAATACTAAATACATAGAAAAACCTTTAATCTTTTTGTTCTCAAAAATTGCTTTTGTGAATTTCACAGAATTTCACAGAAAGTGTATTAGCTTTAGGGCCTTTCATATTAATGGAAATGATGATTTGGTCACTTGCAGAAGATAGACATTTACATGACTTTTTCTCATAGAAACTGCATAATGGAATGTTATCAGAATTTGAATCTTGTGTGACACCTGTCAGTATTAGAGAAATGTTGCGGATGTGCTATTAAATATGGATGAAGCTATAAAAACTAGAGAAACCTTGAAACAGTTTTTGTTTCCAAAGCATGTAATCAGTAGCATTGGAAGAAATTTGTGGGTAAACCATCCCACTGACCCAGATTTCTGGGCCATCTGCTTTTGCATTTGGCTTTGAGGCAATATGTCAGAAACATGAATAATCTCCAGGACAAAATGATTATTGATTATTTACAAAATTGTAATTAAGTTCAGTCAGATAATTCATTTTATACCATTCTAAATTTTGCATACAAACTGTTTTATGGCTAAAATTAATGATTTTGTCTATAAAAAAATATGTGATGACAGCCCATGTTCCCAGGTCTGTTTACGGTTTTCAGAGTAAACAGTATGGCGACTTCTTTAAAGGATTGAAATGGAATGGCACTGTTTATGAACCATGGATACATTTAAAATATATACAAATTTAGAAAAATGCTGTGGCTCTATACACTGATTTTTACGGCAGTATACACTGACAGTTCCATGAATTTTAATTTTTATATGTTATTGCTGTTGCTTTCTTTTATGTATGGAAAATGTTGTGTTGTTGAATGTAAGTTCCAGTAGTTGAAACTGCTTACAAGTGTCATATATTTACATATTATTTGACAGTAATCAATACTTTATTTGTTTTTAGCAAAAAGAGCAGTGGATATTTCGTTCCCTTACAGTGGGGGGAGACAATTATGATGAAGAACTCTACGTCAGTGGCCATACAGTTATATGGAGTCGAGGAGGCCAGGATGGAGCCAGGTCCATAGTAAAAACATTTACCATGGATAGTCCTGTACTTCAGGTATAATTGCAAATGTATGCTACATCAGTTTTTTGGTTTGTTATAATTTCAAGACTGAAAAGTACCTGTCTAATCATAATGCTTTATATGGGAGTCATATTCTGCCTTATATTGAGACTGCATTACGATGAAGTATATGAAATGTACAAATGTTACTACCTCTTCCTGAAATGGGACCCATGACTATGCTCACCTTCTGATAGGATACATCTTATAATGAAGGGCCTTATAGTGACGGAGAAATATGCTCTTGATTTATTCATTTTCATGGACATAAAAAAGTGTGATTGCTTTGAAAATGGTAACATTTCCGTCAATATAGAAATGCATGGATATCCATAATTTGGAGACGTGGGTGTAATTGTTGTTCCAGATGGATCAATGTTTGTTAGGTCTTTGAATTTTGGGTTATAGGCATTCATGAAGTCCAGAAATAGATACTGTAAATACTTGATACAAGTCTCATGCAACCGCAAAATGCATTAACGTAGATCTGCTATTGCATAATGCACTGGCTCATCTGGGTCAGTAGAACAAACAACATGGACTCTGAACTACTGGCTCATTATGCAGTGGCCGATCAGGGTCTCTGTTGTTTGTAGTTGGGCTTGATTTGGGAGTGAGTATAGATGACATCCTGAACTAAGTAGCAACAGATTTACATTCAACAATACACTGAGATAAATTTTACAGTAAAAGCAATGCACACGAAAAAAAGCACACAAAACTATTGCATTTGGCTGTAGCTGTCTCCTTTGAATCAAAATTTAATTTTTTTAAAAAATGATTCTGGTCTATACAGATTAAGTTATCCTTAACTTTACAGAGGGGTTGCTCATCAGAGAGGGGTGTGTGTGGGGTGGTATCTGGGGATGGAATATTAGGCACAAATAAAATGTTTTCTGTCAGTTTCAAAATTACCATTCATTTTTTATGCTCCAGAACACTTGCTAATTACATGTATCTCTTAAGACCATGATTTGGTGACATCAACAGAATGTTGAAAGATTGTTTCATTCCCCTGACACAAATATCATCACAAGGTGTCTGGGAAGTGATTAATTAACACTGAGAGATTTTCTCTTGTTTCTTTGGTGCTTTTTAGGCTGTCTGGTCAAGTTTTGTGATACCTGAAAGTGACGCTCAAGGGACCAGTTTGGATCTACCAGGTAAACAGTTGGACTGTTTCTCTATCAAATACATTACCTGATCACATTACATTAGTGTAACATTTTTTCTGCTATCTAAATCCAGCCCTCCTTTAAGCCAAAAACTTGCTTTTGCCTATAGATTATGTAGATAAAGGGAAGCAACTCCTGTAGATTAACTCCCCTTTCTACCTGCTAGGTTGTTACCATCATTCCTGGATGTACCAGTTTTCAGTTTTGCTGTCATGCAGTAAAGATGTCCTCCATAGAATTCATTTAAACTTGTACTTAAATTTCATCCTCCAGCTTTCATATTCAGCACGCGGTATAAAGTCAGAATTCTTTATGTGCATACATTTTTTGGAATTCCAGTAATTATTTTCATATTTTTGAAACTATTGTTCAGCTCATTATTGTCACATGTGATTTCGATGGGTAACATTCAGTTTCACTGGACAAATTCTCCGATACTGTACTTATCAACTGTTACACTTCTGAGTCGTTTGGATAATGCAGTTTACATTATTTTAATTTATATATATTTGTTGTATGCACTTCCTCATTACAGAGATGGCAAGTGCAAGAAGTGTTAACGACATAAGGTCACGGAGGATGGGTATGAGATGTGACTATGCATACAATTGCTTGTTGACACATTAGCTGGAAATACTTTTTTCAATGTTTTGAAAAAGCAGCTACAGAGACACAGAAACAAGCACACTCCAATACAGTGTAGCAATTCCTCTAACATATGCCTCATATCCAGATTGTTGAGTCACATGGAGGATGTTGAAATGCCTTTCTACACTCACCCCCCCCCATGCTGATGCAAAACAGCACCATAATGTACTGTATCTGTGAATACAGTGGAATTGTTGATTAGTCTCATGGTTGATGTCATGATGCCCTCTCCACCACCCATGCTGATGCAGGAATAGTGCCAGAACATACTGTATACAGTAGAAAACACAGATGATTGCAGTCAAGCATTGAAATCACATCTGGTTATTGTGATTCAACCATTTTTGTGTTGATATGTCGACAAGTAGAAGTGGTGTTTATATATTGTAATCCCACTGGGGATAAGCCTTGGATCCAGCCAGTGAGGTGTGAGGGCTCACAAACAAATAGGATGACACTAATGAAGTGTGGAGGCTTGCACTTTATATCACCCTACCTATGATGCATGAAGGTTTAAAGTCAAACTTATCCCTCCTGATATACAAGTATCATTTACCCCCGACCATGTATGAAGATATTAAGGAAACAAGTTGGACATCAAAATTTGCAGTTTGATCAATATGATATGGATGGATGGTCCATGAAAGTATGGTATGGATGGACTGTTCGTACTGACTGTGCTGGGTTGTAAGGCATATATCGTCTTTGGTACACCATTATGACTACTGCCAAATTGGTCCAGCCATGAGTATGAATTGTATACAATTACATTGGTCGTGAATCATTTATCTCAGACTGGTGAGCCAAACATCCAGTCATACTGCATTGTTGGCCAGCTGTACCTACCATACAGCACCAGCTGGCTGGACCACAAAGAATATACCATCTTTGTATGCCATTCTCTCTGCCAACCTACCATTTGAATGAGCTTGTTTGTTTACAGTGGTCAGGAGTCTATTATCTCCAACTGGTGAGCCTTCTGACTGAGTAACCAGTCTGACTATAAACATGAAATTCATATCGAACTGGCATTACTTATGGGGATGACTGATCGAGCCAAACAGGCAGCATCAGATCACTACTGACCGATTAACCAGCCTGACCATAAACCATAGGTGTCAACCCCTTGAGATGAAAACCTGTATGCCAGACCAATAAAAACCTTACAAAGACCAAAAAAACCTTACATGAGAAAAAGTATTCATACATTATATAAGATCAATAGTTTTAAAACAACAAATGCTATACACAAAGTATTTTTACATATATTTACATAATTATTTACGTTTCTGAAACTTTATTTCATTCTTTTTACTTATAACACTATCATCTTCCTGCTTTGGCTGAGTAAAGAAGCTTTTGATGGATGCTCCCTTCTTCATTTCAAAATTTCTTTCAAGCAGTTTTGTCCTGAAGTGTTCCTCCTGATCATATATGCCCGACGCCACCACTTTAATGTCTTTACTGCATATTTTACAAAAAGCATGGGAAGATCCTAACTTGGATACATCCACAATGCCAGGGAAGACTTTAATCCAATCAGACTGAAACTTGCCACGACCTCCGTCAGTGTCTTCAAGCTTGCGTTTCTTTGAGTTAGGCTCAGCCATTTGATGGATGGAATATTTCAACTAGATGAAAGAAAAAAATTAAAAAATTTAGATTTGACATGTAATATAGGAAGAGCTCCTGATTACAAATGTGTTATGAATTTATACATTTCCCCATAAACCCCAAGATATGATGCCAGGAGCTATCCAAATATAGAAATCAAGAAATAAAAAAAATTGACAAAGTAGCAGTCCAGAAGCTGTTGTAAGCTGTTGATCGTTTCTATTAAAAATGTGTATCTAGTGTTTGAAAAGTTGTGAATTTGCTATATGGTGTGCCAGTTTTGGTCACAAACTTTATATAAATTACAAGTGTTACATATTTTGGAGCCATGAGAACGATGTCATTCGGTATCTGTACTACTTCCGTCATTCTGGCAATGCATCTTCCTGTTTGCATTACGTATCAGACAAACTTAATTCAAAACTATGACAGCGTGATAAAATGCCAGTGCTAAATTCAGCAGACTATTTATTTTTAACTAGTATATTGTTAAAAATTTTAATAAATCAATTTCATCTCCACACAGAAAAGTTGGATGAATTATGCTTACACCAACATGACTGCCACATTATGCAAAGTATGAAAATTGATGTAAACTTTATGCATTTGATAGTAATAAGTATAAATAATAAAATAATAATGTATAAAATAAGAAAACATACTTACTACACAGGTAGTTAGTCAGTATTAGAAATCCGAGTGAGCATCAAATTTCAGAGCGATAAACGACAAGATCTTCACACACAGGAGTTGAACCACGAATGAAACTCGTTTCATTATCTAATGAAAAGCGTGGTTTTGATTATGATTTGATTGGTGGTTTCAGGCCACCCTGATCTCGTTGCATTCTCATTCTAAAAAAAATTATGCCCAGAGTCCTAGATGCACACAAAACGAAAAAAGAAATATAAGAAAAAATTTAAAATTTTGTACAAAAAAAAACTGTACAGATTAGGGGTAAACCGTACAAGTTGACACCTATGCCATAAACATCAAATTCATATTGAACTAGCATTACTTATGATGATGACTGATCAAGCCAAACAGGCAGCATCAGATCACTACTGACAGCATATCCGACGATACTTCATTGTCATTTCCATTGATGAACGTGATGAAACAGAAATGCTGGAACATAGCAATCCAACAAGGGAATGAATGGAATTTTGTTCAGCAGTAGAGGAAATCAATAAGATTTTGTTTCTGTTGGAATTCCCTTCTCCATCTTCACTCCTTAGTGGATGTAGATGATGGTGACAATAGTTTGTCCTTCAGAATATTGTCACAATTGTTAAAGATTGCGAAAATTATAGATCTTTATGTTGAGTCGGTTGCATGCAACTTTCTCACCCTATCTGTAAAAAGTCACATATAGAGGTATTTTAACCATTTGTACGTTGTCTTCATGTTGATAAAGTGCACACAAGTCTTCAGTGCCATGTCAGAGTTAGGCAGGAACATTATGTTGACTTTCTCCCTGCTAGTGCATCTGACAATTTTTTTCACTGGAAAGGTTGTTCATGATCATTGCTGTTTTTCTTTGTGCTCCCTCCATTTCAATTCTCCTTTTCTGTTAAGTGCATGGAATTGAGGAGGTGAGGAAGCAGGAGACAAAAGAATTTTGTCACCAAAGAATTTGCAGTGGCGTTTCTCAACAATGACAAGTTTGCTTTTTCTGTCCAAGTGGATTATAGGTGGTCATGTGCCCCTAGTTTTGCAGGCATGCAGGAAGGGGGCAAAGAGGAACAGTGATCCACAGTCTCCTACAGTGGATAATCAATGTAGAGAAGTTAAACCTTATTCCTTCTCAAAATTTTATCTATCTAGGTATGGAACTATTAACACGTATTATATTGGTGTCTTTCTCCCAAATTTATCAAAAGTGTAGTTCATGTGTTGGAATGGCATCAAACAAGACATTGTTTAGGTGAGGAAGTTTCTTACAGTACCTTGGCCTGCTCATTATAGAGGTGGACAGGTTACCATGCCAGTTTACTAATGGACTTTTCATTGTTTAGTGGCATGTGGCTGCTTTAAGAGAAGACTTTTTAAATCAGTCGTTTGAAATGAAAGCCTTTCTCAATGCCTTCCAATGTGGGTGGAGCATATCCATTGACATATAGTCCTGATAATGTCTGACAGTTTGGTTAAGGTGATGTACCACTGCAAGAGTGTAACAATCACCAGATCTTTAGTTTTGACAATTGGGGACTACCTTCAAGGGAACTCCGAATATCAGGTAATATTCAAGTCCAACACATTCCAGGCTGGCTCAATGACCTGGCCAATTCGTTATGCGCAGGGGTGCATGCAGATGCTTCATACACAGTTGTTTACTTTTAGCTAAATAAAAGTAAGGCTTTGACTCTTGTATGTTGAAACACAAAATAATTTCAGATAAAATAGAATCTGTGATAAAATATGAATTGTAAAACTGGGAGATATCTACATACATCTCCAGTCTGATTTCAGTGCAAGTATTCTACATACATACATACTCCAGTCTGATACCAGTGCCAGTAATCTACATACACACTCCAGTCTGATCCCAGTGCTAGTAATCTACATACATACTCCAGTCTGATCCCAGTGCTAGTATTCTACATACATACTCCTGTCTGATACCAGTGCTAGTATTCTACATACATACTCCAGTCTGATACCAGTGCCAGTAATCTACATATACATTGATCCCAGTGCTAGTATTCTACATACATACTCCTGTCTGATACCAGTGCTAGTATTCTACATACATACTCCAGTTTGATCCCAGTGCTAGTAATCTACATACATATTCCAGTCTGATCCCAGTGCTAGTATTCTACATACATACTCCTGTCTGATCCCAGTGCTAGTAATCTACATACATACTCCAGTCTGATCCCAGTGCTAGTATTCTACATACATACTCCTGTCTGATACCAGTGCCAGTAATCTACATACATACTCCAGTCTAATCCCAGTGCTAGCAGTCTACATACATACTCCAGTCTGATCCCAGTGCTAGTATTCTACATAGCAACCCCAGCTGATTTTTCATTGTCATTTAATTGCTTTTAAAACACTGTTAAATGATAGCTCTCATCTCAAGCAGCATAGAACAGTTTAAATTTTGAAAATATCTCTACTAGAAGTAAACTTATGACATTTTAAAGTTGCCAATTTTCTATCAGTTTGCTCACCTTTTTCCTTATAATAATACTGTCGCACGCGATAAATCCATGGCACCAGAAAAAAAGGAAATTTGACATAAATTGATGTAATTTTGTTATTTTTAATGATGAATTTATAAAACTTTCCAGCTTTATGTAAAACAACATGCTGGACTCGTACTTGCCATTATTGAAGATGTATGTTTACGACAGGGAAAGTTATTTCAAGAAAAATCTCACCAATATTTAAATTTTGTTTGTAATATTTTGTGTGCTAACACACACAGCAACATGTTAATATATGGTGTTAAATCAAAAATGTTTCTTTTCTCCACAGGAAAACCATTCAAATAGAAATTTTAATAAAGTTAATGCTGGTAACCATGTATCAAATCCAAGGCTTTACTAATCATGGATTATGCATAAAATTTCAAGTTTAATTATTGTCATGGTAATTGGAAAATCTCATATTTTACTTCCTACATTAATATAAATGTCACCATTCGGTTGAAATAATTGAGTTGTAAATTGTTTTCATAGTTGATGAAACACATCTTAGTCTGTAAAGTAGTTCTTCACACATCATTTAAAAGAATTTTTTTTTGGTATTGTTTAAACGATTTGAACGAGAAAACTAAATTCGATGTTAACTGCGATATCGCATGGTAATGAAGAACGATCGTCACGACAAATTCTCAAAAGACGATAGCTTTTAAAATAAAAGAATATATGATAAAACTCGATTTAGAACCATGTATTTGTTAGCTACAAGTTGTAGACACTATATTATGGACATTTACTAATCGATATGGCATTGAACTACTGGTTACAAACGTTTGTTTACTAACATCATAATATATTCAAGATGGCGTCCATAGTACATGCTCAGCGAAGTACAAAAACTCAAAAGTCCTTACTGTTAAAGCAAAATCCGGCACACTAAATCTGTTTTGCGACAGACGTTTTATACATGAAATTAAAGATGAGAATATGTACAATCTAATGACGTGTGAAGAATGTTTGTAAACTTTGAGGATCGCGTATGATCGGCACTTGAATTTGCATCACTATATCTTCAGCATGGCTTGTGATATTTTAATTCTTCAAATTCCGCACTAACCATCATTCAATTTTCTGATTGGCTGGAAATTTTCATGAATATTCATAGTCATTAACCCGGTCGCATAATTTTCCAAATCAACCACACATTACACACAGGTCAAGGCAGTGTTGATTTTGTGCGGGAAGCGTAAATTACCTGTAATTTACTGTTCAACCTGCAGTAAAGTGTAAATCCAAATAAATAACACTAACAAGTAATACATATTTAGAAAGATAATTTTATTGGCTTTTATTTCATATATATTTTATATCAGTCTATAATACAGAAAGTTACTAACATATGGAAAAAGTGCAGTGACCATGTAAAACTGGGACAGTTCTAAGGGATATATGCCCTGCACTGGGGTTGCTATTCTACATACATACTCCTGTCTGATCCCAGTGCCAGTAATCTACATACATACTCCAGTCTGATCCCAGTGCTAGTATTCTACATACATACTCCTGTATGATACCAGTGCCAGTAATCTACATATACATTGATCCCAGTGCTAGTAATCTACATGCATACTCCAGTGTGATCCCAGAGCTAGTATTCTGTGTACACACGCCAGTCTGATACCAGTGCCAGTAATGTACATATATACTACAGTCTGATCCCAGTGCTAGTATTCTACATACATACCCTAGACTGATCCCATTGCTTGTAATCTACATACATACTCCAGTCTGATAGCAAGGTCAGTAATGTACATTTACATGCCAGTCTGATCCCAGTGCTTGTATTCTACATAAATACCCCACTCTGATCACAGTGCTTGTAATCTTTGTACATACTCCAGTCTGATACCAATGTCAGTAATCTACATATACAAGTCATTCTGATCCCAGTGCTAGTATTCTACATAAATACCCCAGCCTGATCAGTGCTTGTAATCTTCATACATACTCCAGTCTGATACCAATGTCAGTAATCTACAGATACAAGCCAGTCTGATTCTAGTATTTTACATACATATCCCAGTGTTATCCCTGTGCTAGTGTTTTACATACACACACCAGTCTGATGCAATGCCAGTAATGTACATATATACTACAGTCTGATTCCAGTGCTAGTAATCTGCATACATACCCTAGTCTGATCCCATTGCTTGTAATCTACATACATACTCCAGTCTGATACCAATCTCAGTAATCTACATACACATGCTAGCCTCATACCTGCCAACCGTACGATTTTGCTGTAAGTCTTACAAAAACGGCCCTTAAAATACGAACTTAACGGAATAAAAGCAAAAACTATGGGAAAATGATTGTTGCTGAAAACTCTGGATAATTGGTTCATCTGTGTTTGATTTGGATCTGGGTTTCAATTAGAATTAGTGGAATTAGTCAGGGAACTAGACTAACTTCATAGTGGTACCCCAGATACTAAAAACTGCACATATTTTTTCATGTAAAGCATCTGCGTGATCAAACTGTTGATTATACAATTTTAAAAAATGGCATCTAGCAAGCGATACATCTTGAAGACGAAACAGAAAATAAGCCTCTTAAAAGTGTTAATAATCAGCACAGAAGTATAAAAAGGAATATTCCGATTCTTGTGAATAAAACAGGAAGGGACATAATTACATTTTTTGGACATCACATGCCAATTTGAGTATGTCTTATGGTGGGAGATTTGATTGTTGTCATGTGAAATAGAATCAAATTCCAAAAATTATGTCCACTTGAGAGATAGCAACAAGCTGTTGAGCTGCACAGGGAAGTTTGTGCAACTGTACTACTGAAAAATAAGGTTTACAGACTTTTAATTTGAAAATAATGTTTACCGTTGCTGCATGTTTCGAATGCTGAACTTTTAAATACATTTTCCAGCTTTTCATTTGCAGTTTATGATATATTGTTACACCTTACTGAAAAACGGGTCTAACTTGCCCAAAAAAATCAACTGACTTACTGAGACAGTCTCATAAGGGTTGGCAAGTCTGCAGTCTGATCCCAGTGCTAGTAATCTACATACATACCCTAGTCTGGTCCCAGTGCTAGTAACCTACATATATACCCTAGTCTGGTCCCAGTGCTAGTAATCTACATATATACCCTAGTCTGGTCCCAGTGCTAGTAATCTACATATATACCCTAGTCTGGTCCCAGTGCTAGTAATCTACATATATACCCTAGTCTGGTCCCAGTGCTAGTAATCTACATATATACCCTAGTCTGGTCCCAGTGCTAGTAATCTACATATATACCCTAGTCTGGTCCCAGTGCTAGTAATCTACATATATACCCTAGTCTGGTCCCAGTGCTAGTAATCTACATACATACCCTAGTCTGGTCCCAGTGCTAGTAATCTACATATATACTCTGGTTTGATATCAGTGCTAGTATTTTACACATTACAAAAGCTGACTGATAAGGCACACACTTAAATGGGCATAGATGAATACATGGACTGGTTCTCAATTTTTTTTCAGCATTTTCTTCAGAACAACATAGGATATACATCTAATTTTAAAGGATGTGTCAGATAAATTACAGGAGATTTGTCATTGTCATTGTTAATAAAATAAAATACATGTACAGAGTATTTATTTTAGGAGAGACACAGAGAGGAGTGTGTGTTATCGAGTCAAGCATAGTCAGTTGTTTTGTGCAGGATGGAGGGGAATACACATCAGCACTTCCATTTACGGTAATTCACCATTTTACCATTTTGTGCTTGATGTTTACATATTTGCCATGGGCTGTTCCATTTAAACATATATGGTACCTAATGAAGGCATTCTTAAAAAATATATGATAGGGTACTCTGATTACTCAAAGAGTTTGTGTGAAAATGATTCAAAATTCTAACTTGCGTCTATTTGTTTCTAGTAACTCCACATTGAAAGTTCCTTCCCAGTGTCCCAAGTATGTTTACTGAAATGGCCCTAAATTTGTTCTCTTTGGATCATCTAATGTTGTTTTGCCAGAGTAATGAGTCCTCAGAAATATTTTTCCTTACAAATTTAATAACTGTTTATTATATACTTTAAACCAAATAAAGACACAAGCATTATTTTGTAAAGTGAAAATTAAGTTACATCTGCATTCAGTTTTTCATCTTCACTCTGTTGAATTTCAAAGGTCTTGTTTATCATAAATCCTCAGTGAATAAATGCTGTTTTCTTTGTGATATCACATGTTAATGGTGACATAAATTGAGCTTTTATGTTGCATTGCTGGCAAGTTTTCAAGCTGCCAAAAAAATGAGTCTTTCTCATTTTATTGTTGAACTAAGTATGTGTAAGTAATCAGGTGTTATATGTAAGTAATAATGTGTTATATGTAAGTAAGCAGGTTTTATGTGTAAGTAATAATGTGTTATGTGTAAGTAATAATGTGTTATGTGTAAGTATTCATGTGTTATGCATAAGTAATCATGTGTTATTGGTATTTAAACATTCTTTTTCAGTGTAAGTAGGAGATCTGTGACTTTTGGTTTGCAATGAACTCTATATAGTACAAAATTTGTGTTTCTGTCTTTTCAGTCAGCAGTTGTCAATTTGTGATTAACTTTCTTGTCAGCAAAATTAAAACCAATATGGCATTCGCCGCTATTCTGCCAACATTGGCATCACATTTAAAATATCTTTTAAAATTGAAAAGTATAGTAGTTTTTATTACACTGCAATCAGTTTATCTGGATGCTGCATCTTTTGTAAACAAAAATAGTCTTACATCACTTTGTTGGCAACAGTATGTGCAAAAATTAGCTTACAGTGTGATCCTGCTATAACATAATGGTTGGGGTCCATAGAACCCAACTGTGTTATATACCAAACTGTGTTATAACCAACCAAGTCAGTTACCTGAAGAAAATGATTCATTAAGCAAATAATTGGGAGGGGGTGTATAATTAAAGAGTGCACACAAATTTGTGCTACATTGGCACAGTTACCATTTTAAATCAATGCATATTAAATGAGAAATACACCTGTAGTGAAAACAGAGATTGCATTTATAATATTTTACTTTATTCAGTGAACTAATCATAGTAGTACATATATGTGTATACTGTTTATATATATATGTCTAATGTATAGCATGAATAGAGTATCAGTATCATGTACATGAACTCACCCGCTGATCTTGTCAACATGTAGAGATCCACATTACATATAATTTCATCGAAAGTGTGCACACAGATTTCAAATATTTAATATTTGTTACAGATCGTTATGTGTCTGTATTTAGGGGGGAAATTAGCAAAATTATGTATCAAAAGCTAAAGCACACTTTAGATTCCGTATTTCTAAGGACAATAAACGCTATCTGTATAAATTTCATACTTGTAAATGTTCTCGTCTGCAAATCATAATACTTTATTGGTTTTTGGAAAACTGATTAATTTTCAGCTGCTTTTTGTAACCGTCATGTTTTCTCTTGGCTAAGACACTCGTATTTCTCAACTGAAGAAGTTGAACACTGGACTCAAACCTGTCCAGGGCTTCATTATTCTCTTTAACAGTAAAAGCTTTACGTGTCCATGTCCTGTTATCCACTGTAAATGACCACTAATTAACACTTTTACACCTTTTTGTTTGAACAACTACAGTGAGAATAATTGTCAATAAACAATGGTGTCATTTTTATAATGATTTGAAGACATTATTCATTGGTCAGATGATTGCATCAAACAACACTGCCAAGTCATATGCACGTGTTGGCAGCATTCGTGTTTTGGTGTTTTATAAATCATTAGCTCATAATTTGAACAAGATTTTGCTCAGCAGTTGTCTTTGAGGATTGGCAGTGTACTTAAATTGATTTATAAATTCATTTGAGAATATTTTATCAACCACTGCATTGTTTGGTGTTTTTGTTGTGTATGCAGTTTAAAGAAGAAACATGTTGGCTGTTGTTTGAGCACTGATTGTATTCAGAATGCTTTGAAGACAAACACAAAGAAGACATAATGACTTTATCGTTCATGCAACAGTAATAATAAGATTAACACTTCTGCACTGACATCTTTCAACAGTAAACCAAGATCAAAGTTGTTAAAACGCCCAGCAGTTCAGTATTGCTGATATTTATTTTAGCACAAAAAATCAAGAAATGGATGGAATATTAAATTTTAGGAGTTGTACCATGTTTTTATTTTATATTCGAATTTGTATGCGATCTGCTCCCCAAAATGATAAGACATATTACACTTTATTTTTCCTTACTTTTAAGAATAAACTCCACATTTTTTCTTATGAGAAAAATATATGTATATGAAATTTCAGGAGCCATGCCAT
Organism: Megalonaias nervosa; assembly: GCA_016617855.1. Classification (NCBI taxonomy): domain Eukaryota; kingdom Metazoa; phylum Mollusca; class Bivalvia; order Unionida; family Unionidae; genus Megalonaias; species Megalonaias nervosa. The sequence continues at coordinate 33,713 of JAECUM010093252.1, forward strand.
GATCATCTTGTATTCAAATTCATATGCAGTTGTTTCCCAAAAGTAAGGGTAAACTTTCTGCAAGTTGTTTTTTGTACTTCTAAGAAAAAAAACATTTTTTTATGTACAGGAAAATACATATATCTGAAATTTCAGGAACCACGTCACAGTCTTGCTACATCTGAATTTGTGTTGTAACAGAGCATGCTATAGCAGGGTCATGCTGTATTATATTATCTACATTCACTGGTTACATTTAATGCAAAATAAATGGTACTTTGTTTACAGTATCTATTAAAATTGCAGATAGTTACAGTATATATTAAAATAGCAGATAGTATACACCTAGAAAGAAAATATAAAAGGGATAGATGGATAGCGTCATAACAAAATATGCTTCACCTTATGGCCGATGTATACAAAAAACTAACATGAAAATGGTCATTGATGTTTAAATAGTGTAGTAATTCTTATGGGAGATCTGCAGTAGGGTAAGACTTGCAATCCAAGGGCCACAGGTTCTGTACCCAGCCAGGCCAGCCCAGATGAGCTGTCTTGGTGTGTTGGTGAGAAAGGCACTTGGCTGTCATTTCCTTAGCATGATCTAGTCAATAAAGTTTTTAAAAATGCCTTTTGATCAATCCAACTTTTTATGATGCATCCCAAGAATCAAGTTACATCACTCCTCAGAAAGTGTCATAGAAACCAAACTAAAAACAAAGGTAAAGGCAGGTTACTGGAAAGTGAAATATTGGTCACAGTGACCATGTGTTTACTTACGGCTGTTCCATTAAAACGTATATAGGACCCAGGGAAGGCACTTTTAAAGTAGGGTACTCACCCATATGTGCAATTGAGAAATTTCTTATCATTTTAATATGAACTCTGTGAAATCAAAGTACCTGGGCATATATTTTTAAAAAAAGCCTTCCCTGGGTACCATGTATGTTTAAATAGAACAGCCCTTAAGGTTCTGGTAATCCTTGCGATACATATATCGAGTTATGTGACTGTAAGCAATGCAAAGGTTAATGCAAGTCTGTATGGTGGGAAATATAAAACTTTAAAAATGGAAGAAGTCTTGATTTTGGAATAGAAACAAATGCGTTTTGCATATTAACCTTTGTTCCAGAGTAAGTTCTTTGAACAATCTTTGTAGATAGCTGGCCTTTAACACAGTAAGGAAACCTGTACATTATGTGATCTAAAGGTTAGAGGTCATGGTAAGTCTAATAAGAAAATAATGGTTTCCACATAGTAAGTTTAGTTCAAGACCACATACCTTGACCAAAGGTCAAGTTATTGTTGTATGTCGGTCAGTAATCTCCAGTCATCCCTTCTTGTGCCTACATACAGGACTATTAAACACAGGAAGAGAATTTAATATATTGTTCACTGTCTTCTTGTTACATTGTCAACAGTTCTTGTTTTTGTGGGTGTCGGTTGTCATCAGCGCATTCAGCTCAAGGAACTAAATATCCCCGGTATGGAATTATACAAAAGTAAAAAGCTATGGTCATATTCCTCAGCAGGTTGCATTTTTGTAGCTCTTAAAACCCGTCTTTGCAACAGAGAAAGGAAAGATATCTTGGTCTGTTGAAAGAGAGTACTTGTAAGGTTCCGAGTTTATGCAAAGTATTAAAGCTTGAGGTCTTGGTCTGTGACATTTTATTAAGCCCTTCATGACAGCAGTTCTTAAACATTTTTGCTCAGCAACATTTTTGCTCAGCAACCCAGATTAGATTTGTGGTATTAGCCTCTCCACCCATTAAATGCTTACAAAAAACCCACTTTGGTTGGAAATTTGAAAGACCTTGGCAACACAATCAAAACAGCATGGTCACCATGTTTTGGGTCGCGAACCTTGGGCTAAGAACCATTGTTATAGGATGAGATAATAAATATGCAGTTTTTTATTTTGTCAGATAATGGAACATTTTATCATACACAATTGTCTATTCAATAATAACACTTTATGTCCTGAGATGAAACGTTGAATAATTGTGTGTATCTGTTTTAATAAGGTAATAAATTTGCATTTTAACAGGTTTCTCATGCATGGGTCATTAAGAATGGATTACTCTTTGAAAGGACAGTCTCACCATCAGAGATCAGCTCATCAAGAAAGTAAGTTTTTTCCTACATAACTGTATGAGTTGAGGAAAAGAAAACCATTAGATTATTGTGCATTTCTGACAGAATTTTGCCTGGACAAACATAAAAGGCATTTACTCCAGCCCATCTAACCAGTAAGATGTATCAGTCACAATGTTTTAAAAAAACATGGGTGTCTCCTGATTACCTGTTGTCTTGATTTTGATTGCCATAGTGCTAGTTTACCAAGCTGTGTTGGATTTGAACCAAATTTAGAAGTCAGCTTTAAATTGAAGTGCTGTTGAATGATAGCATCACTGTCAGAAGTTATGGACCATGATTGTCCTTCCTGCTTACTTGGGTTTCATTATCATAATATGTTAAGCTGTACTGAGATCGTAGAAGGGGGCATATTGCTTTGCTGCTGTCCATCAGTTTGTCCATCAGTACATCCTTGTGTGTCTTGAAACAACTTTAGTGAGATAACACAAAAATATTGGACTTTGAGCCATGTAATTTATGCACAATTTATTATAACCATGAGCAGATGACCTGAATAAATTTTAAGGCCTTTACAGCAATAGTTTTTTTTAAACGCATTTTGGAATGTTTTCATTAGACTTTTGTACAAAAGCATTGTTAGCACAAATTAAGAAAAAACCAACTGAGGTCAACGTATGAAATTTTGGTAGGCATATTTGCATTCATATGTAGATGATCTCATATTTTTAGGTCACTGCAGCAATTTTTCAATTTGTTGCATATTTTTTAACTTCTTGGAATGTACAAAAATACCTTGTTATGACAATTTAGAAAACACCACATGAGGAAGAGAGATAACCTGATTAGTTTTTCATACCATTATATACATTTTTCAAATTTATTCAGAGTTTCAAATTTTAAAATGAAGACTTCTGATCTGCAGTGTCTGCAATGGGAGGCATATGTGTTTTACATAGAAAAAACCCACTAGTTTTATCTTTGTTGGATTTGAACCAAAGTTGGTATGCGGTTATATATTGATGAGATTTCCAGCTTCCTGTGACATCATTACAGGAGTCATGCACATGATTACATGTTCTTTTGACTCAGATTTCTGCAACATATCTTTCTGAAGCTTTCTTGGATTTCAACTAAATTTGGCATGCAGCTGTTAACATGGATGAATCCTTGAATGGTGTTATTGTCATTAAGAAGAGTGATGGCTCTTGAATTTGCATCGCTTCAAACTTTGCTTTCTATAGTATAACATTACTGAGGAATTTTGGATTTCAACCAAAGTTATTATGTGCCTTTATGTAGATGAGACCTTGAATGAATTGGATTTTCAGCATTACGTGTCATCAGTTAAAAGATTTTGTCCTTGAGTGGCTATCTTCTAAAACAGTTTTTGTGTTTAAGGCCATGCAGTACAGACTGTAATGAGTGAAGACCTAAGCAATATATCCATTGCTAATTGCTCAAGTATTCTGTAGGGGTCAAACAAAATATCTGTTGAGACCACAACCCCTCAAAAAATCATAATCAGATTATTCAGTCAGTACCTTTAGCATTTTTGTCTGGTTTTTTAACACTTTTTTGAACTGAAAAGGTGATCAACAGAGTTTAAAAAGGCAACCACTAGATTATACCTGGATTTACTCAATAAGAAAAAACATCAGTGTAAATATTGTACAAATGAAGCAATTAATTTTACAACAGTGTTAATATCGGCTGCAAATTTGGCCCCCAGTTTTCCTGCTGGCATTGTTAAAACAGAGCTCCATTGCACTGATTCCTATGGTGTAAGACATGAGCTCCAACCAACCTTAATTTATGTCAGGTTTGAGGCCATATATTGTCAGACTAGCATAATATAATGTGCCAGCAGATCTGAGTATGCACAGTTTTATTATAGTGATGAATTTGAATTTCAGCATAGATCTCCAGTAATATTAATGCCAGTGCATCATAGAAGATACTTACATGTATATTGACTCACAATTCACAGTTATACTTTTAATGAAAAAGTCTGTATGTGTTGTTGGAGATTTATTTTCATTTCTGTTGTATTTTCATGTGACAGCAAAGTTCAGACATTTAGTTCTGTTTCAAAACTTTAAGGTAGGACATGAAGTCGATTGACTCTGTGGTGGAAATGCAGCCTGATTATGTTTTTTTACTGACATTTGTTTAAATAAATACGTTAAATCATGAGCTAAAGAGAGACTATGTGGATTTTCATTGTCATGTAACACCAGTAAATAAAGGGATACATAATAACACACTCCTTTTCTCTTTCATTTTTAATTAATTTTTAATGCCTTTTTGATAGGTCCACTTTTTTTTTCTTCAGAGTGACCGTCATTTGTTTAACTTTTTTGGGTGGATAGGGTACAAATTTCATAAACCCTAGATGCAACCAGGCTATTGTTATTGAGGTTAAAAGGTCTGATGTCAAGATCACTGAAATGAATGAAGAAAAATGGTTTCTGCTTATTAACTTGAGTTCTCATCTAGAGCCAGTAAACGTTTGGTGTGGATGGCTTGCACATTGGCTAAGGAAGGGCCCCATTGATTTTGGGGTCAAAAGGTCAAAAGTCAAGGTCATTGACTGAAAAAGAAAAATGGTTTCTGCACAATAACTCCAGTTCTAGGTGAATGGCTTGCACTTGAAGTAAGGATGAACCCTATTGAGTTCAAGGTCAAAAGGTTAAAGGTCAGGGTCACTGTGACTGAAAGAAAAATGTGGTTTTTGCCCAAAAATTCAGTTATCTACATAGAAGACTGTTAAGCATGAGACAGGCCAATCATGGTACTTTTGTTTTTTATTGCTGAATAATGATAACAACAACAATAAACAATAACAATAATGAAGATGATTGCCAGCATTTGGTGAATTTAAGTCTTGTTAGACTGAATGTCGTAGAATGGAGATGTCGTTTATCAAGACTGATACACTGGGTAATGGAGAATAAATTGGATAGAATTCTTTTTTAACTATTATTGTAAATAGTTCCTGCTTTATTTAGATTCTTGGTTTAGTTGATCCAGAATCTTTACATAGCATTTTTGGATATTGCCAGGCAGTTTTAAAGTTAAGTTCAAAGTTCATCTCCCCTTTTTATCTGCACTCCTTACTTGTCTTCTTTATGTTGCTCACAACTATTAAAAGTAATCAGACATACAGCACCCCCTATTAGGAATGGTTTGAGGGAAAACTAAAGTCCTCAAATATTTTCTATGCATCATCATTTAAAACAACAGGCTTGATATCAACATATCAAATAAATAATTTTGTCTTTCAGTCGGAATGCCCCAAATCAGACAATGATTTTTAGCATGCTCCATCCCTTGGATGAAGTGGCTCCAGTGATTACAAGGACAGGTACAGTTGTTCACATTTCAGACATGTTGAAGATTTTATTTGTTTCTGCTGTCAGCTAGACTCCCTTTCAGGCTGAAATCCAATCCCTTCATTCCACAATTGTTACTTAAATAAAGTTGAGTCTGGTCAGAAGACACTAGAGGACATGTAGTTTGCTCCTATTATCAGAAGTTAAACAACATCTGTTCTTGGCTTTCTGAAAGCAGAGCTTTTTGATCATGTCTCACTAATAGCAGACAACTTGTTGTATTGGTGCATTCAGTCCAGGAGTATGGTTTATTGATTTGTAATCTCTAATACAACAGGTTTATAGTCAGCAAATATAAGGAATATAACAGAGCACATTTTATTGTGGGAAACTACACTAGATTTTATCACAGACATTGACTATGTGGCAGAGTTTCCAAACATGACCAAAATTAAACTGATTAGTTTACCTATATAGAGTTGTTAACTGATTAGTACCTGCTGTGCAGATTAGTGATTACATAGTATGCAGATATAAAACATCTTTTTTTAGTAGATATCTACTATTTTCCTGACTGTTGTAAATTTGAAGTGACAAATTGGGTGGGGGTGGATATGAGGCATATGGTCATAACTTATCATTTGCTTATGATGAAAACCTACCAGTGTTTACTGAGTCTCTACGGCATACTAACAAGTTTTCCAGAATTTGTTCAGTTCTCATAATGGCCAGATCTGATGCACCTTGATAATGGCATTTTTTTCTTCAAAGCACTCATTTGATTAGATATTCCTAAATTGGCCTCTATAATTGGCTTTGGCATGTATTTAATGTCGATGAAAGTGTTTGCATGAAGCTAAAGGCTAGATTGTGACTTAGATGCAGATTGATTATAAATTGAGATGGTGAAAATCCTTGACAATAAGGTTTGATAGAACAAAGAGCTACAATCACCAGGAAGAATTCTACACAGTGTATTGTTATTTTCACAATTAGATAATTACTGGAAAGAGTAGTATGGTGAAAGCTTCCCTTGTCTTGAATACTTTTTGTACTTGCTCTTTGTTTGAGCGATTGATACATTTGACAGTTGAAAAGTACAGAGGCAATGTAATGGCATAAATTTCAACATGTGTGTGATATATTAAAAGTGATAGATATATCAGGCCAGTAATATGATTATAGAGAAAATTTAAAACTGAATAACTACTGTGTTTCAGCATTAATAAAATGGTAATTCTCATTTCATATAAACCAATATAGAAATGGCAATTCTCATTTCACATATCTGAAGAGAAATAGTAGTTCTCATTTCACATATACCAGAATGGAAATGGCAGTTCTCATGTCACATACACAAGAATGGAAATGGCAGTTCTCATTTCATATGCAGTAGAATGGACATGGTGATTCTCATTTCACATATACAAGAATGGAATTGATAATTCTTATTTCACATATACCTGAATGGAAATGGTACTTTTCATTTCACATAAACCAGAATGGAAATGATAAAAACTCGTTTCGCATATACAAACATGGAAATGGCAATTCTCATTTCACATATACCAGAATGGAAATGAAAGATGCATAAAACTATTTAAAGCATGATGCAGACTTAAAGCAACAAGATAGCATTTAAAAGCAAGTTATTACATCACATGAGCCATTTGTCATATTAAAATCATTTCTACATCAGCATGCTAAGCATATAGCAGTCGATTCTTTTTGTGTAAAAAGGAAAACGTGCTTGTCATCACTGTCTTCATACAAAAATTTCCATTTTGTTTTCAGTATCAGATGAATTATACGCTACGTCCCACAGGGCATGGGATTTCGGGATAGTTTTCATGCACATGATTCCATGCTATGTCCCACAGGGCCTGGGGTTTCAGGATAGTTTTCATGCACATGATTCCATGCTATGTCAGACAGGGTGTGGGATTTCTGGATAGTTTTCATGCACATGATTCCATGCTATGTCCCACAGGGCCTTGGATTTCGGGAAAGTTTTCATTGACATGATTTCATGCTATTCGCACATGGCCTGGGATTTCGGAATAGCTTTCATGCACATAATTCCATGCTATCCTAATGGTCACCTGGGTTCAGCTCTCACCTAGTCACAGTGGCCATTCTAATATCTCCCCTGTAAATTTCCTTGCAAAATGTCATGTAATCAGTGGCCACCTGTCTTCTGCAGACAGTGGTCGTGTGTTTCTTAACCAAGCAGTGGCTCACCCTGCCTTCCGAGGTCACTGGAGCATATCAGGAGTGATTGCAAGTATGCAAATATAGCTTCTTTTTGTTTGATGAGTGAGGCATGGTATATATTGTGGGTATATTATGTGAAATGATGTTTAAATGTTTCGTATTTCAATTGTGCTTACAGTAATCCAGTGATTGCATTATCTTCAGCTCATTTATGAAAACTGTTTTAAATTGATTTTCTTTGTTTTTCCCTATTAATAGGATGAATCTGTTGTCATTTTAAGATTATGAATCAAAGCTATCTCCAGAGAAAAGAAAAAAATGAATGTAACCTCCTAGTAGAGGTACACTGCACTAGTGATATCCCTTACAGTTGAGGTCTGGTAATAGTAGCCCCAGGAAGCTTCTTTTTTATTCCCTAATCATCAAAGTTTGCAAACAAAAGCCAACTGTCTTTTGATCTCACTTTAAGCAACATCTTAATCCCTCATTTATTTAAAGCGTGAAAACCTATTTTCCTGAATAATTACGAATAATTATATTAATTGCCCTAACAAAAAGTCAGTTGTGTGTTTCAGTTACAAATTAGCTGTCAGTTTGTAATTCTATTTAGGAGCCATATCTACTGATAATGGGATAACAGGTTGTGTGTGTATGTGTGTGTGTGAGAGAGAGAGAGAGGGAGAATGTGTACAGAAATGTATTCATAAACTGAAAGTGTTACAAGTCTGTGCTCTTGAAATAAGTAACAGAAAAGAGTGAAGACAACAAGCTTTATAAAATTTAAGAAATAATTTATTTCCCTAGAATGCAAAGTGAAATTTAAGAAAAAAAAACTTGCGCTTTTACGAATTATATCCAAAAATAATCCAGGAATTAAAAATAGAAGTCCTAGTAATCAAAAGTCCTGAATGAAACTGAGTTCGAGTCCCAATGAAATCTGAAATTGAAGGTGATGATGTGTTGTGGTCAGCGAAGTGCTGCTGTGTTAACAGTCTCTTGTTAAATTGCAGAAAATATTATTCCAGTTTTGAATTCAGTATAAATTCCAATAAATGTCTTTATCCAAGAATTTTGTCAGAGCACTTATGTATTTTCAGGGAAAAGAATCACTTGAATTCAACAATTTGAAGAAAATAAAATTTCAACCTAAACTGGTCACAACATAATACAACTTAACGTGTCAAGTGTTTAAGCCCAACTAACAAACCTCTATCAAAAAACAACAGTTACACAACTAACTAAGATGCAAAACAGATTCCCGGATGAGGGTCAAAAGTTCATTCTTCTGGAAAAAATAGAAGTTTGTACCAAATGATACATGCTACTTGTCATGTTGTCCAGGTATGACCTTGACTTAACTTAATGATTCTTACTCTGAGAAAGATAAAAAAAATAAATAAAAAAAGTTGTTTACCAAAACTGTCACTGATTTTGGAACAAGGTCAGAAACTAGATACAATGTTTCAGTTATTATTTGTTTACGTCAGTGAAATAAAAAATAAAAAAATATCAGTCATGTCAAAACAGAACTGAACTCAGTGTTACATTACAATAGCATGTAATGGAATTACAAAAATTTAAAACTAACAAACAAACAAATATACATAACAAATGGGTTTGCAATACATTATGGACAATCAAACATGCTGAACTCTGTGATGGAAATTTCAGACATTGCAACTGGAATGGGGATGGCGATATGCACAAAACAAACTAAGATCAATGACTTTTTTTTTGTTTAGTTATGACTTGGTGTACATGATGGATTAAAGTGAAGTTGTGGTATCCTTGTGTGAAACTCACTTTATTAAATTTTGTTTATTTTTGTCCAGATTGGGTCTGAAGTATGAATGACTGGTAATAGTTCCATATTTGGTCTAAAGTGTTAATGACTGATAATACATGTAGTTCCATATTTGGTCTAAAGTGTTAATGACTGGTAGTAGTTCCATATTTGGTCTTGAGTGTGAATGACTGGTAATAGTTATAAATTGGGTCTACAGTGTTAATGATTGGTAATAGTTCCATATTTGGTCTGAAGTGTGAATTACTGGTAATAGTTTCAAATTTGGTTTAAAGTTTTAAAAATTGAAGGATTTTCTGTGGAAGATTCATAATATTAAGGGAATTTATTGACATTTCAGGGAATTTCAAAATTTGCTATACATAAGCCTAATAGATGTGATGTCATATATTCAGGTTTTTGAAGATATTTTTATTAGTTCAGCAGTGATTGTGCCTCAGTTATTATTGGAACAAAAGAAAGTGAACCAGAAAAGTACTACAAGGAAGTAAGGAAAGATATTAATATGATCAGGACAGTTTTTTCTGATTTCCAGCAGAACATAGGTAGCAAGTTTTGCAACTTTCTGACTAAAAAACCCTGTCATTTCTGTTGAAAGAAGAGGCTGCAGATCATGTTCTTAATGAAGTGGAGACTGTCATAAAATATTTTGGATGAATTGAGAAAATCGGTTATGTGACCAGGAAAACTCATTGATGCTGCTGCATGTTTGACTGAATATAGCCTTGCAAAATGTTTTGCTTCAACCAGCACGCTGAGGGCAACATTCATGAATTATGGAAAAGTATGTTTGGATATCTTGAAGACTAGTTCTCTAGTTTATTCAAACTGGCCAAAACTGCAGTGGTTTTCCCTTTATAAACAGCTGATTGTGAGGGAGAATTCAGTTTGCAAGACAATTCATACTACTGTTAGTAATAGGCAAACATCTGCAATGGTAAATGAACTGATGACTATATTGATACAAGGGTGACCAGTAAATAAACTGATGAAAATAAACTGATGACTAAGTGGATACAAGGGTGAACAGTGAATAAACTGATGACTGTATGATTACAAGGTGTCTAGTAAATAAACTGATGACTATATGGATACAATGGTGACCAGTAAATAAACTGAGGACTATATTGATACAAGGGTGACCAGTAAATAAACTGATGACTATATGGATACAAGGGTGACAAGTAAATAAACTGATGACTATATGGATACAAGGGTGACCAGTAAATAAACTGATGGCTATATGGATACAAGGGTGACCAGTAAATAAACTGATGACTATATGGATACAAGGGTGTCCAGTAAATAAACTGATGACTATATGGATACAAGGGTGACCAGTAAATAAACTGATGACTAAGTGGATACAAGGGTGCCCAGTAAATAAACTGATGACTATATTGATACAAGGGTGTCCAGTAAAAAAACTGATGACAATATGGATACAAGGGTGACCAATAAATAAACTGATGACTAAGTGGATACAAGGGTGTCCAGTAAATAAACTGATGACAATATGGTTACAAGGGTGTACAGTAAAAAAAAATGATGACTATTCCGCAAAAGAAGGGTGTCCAGTAAATAAACTGATGACTACTGTATTTGCCAGCCTTTAAGATGATACTTTTAGACCAGAAAATCTTAGCTTCATCTTGTACTCTGAATCGACTTGTATATAAATTTTGTCAGCTGAATTGCTTTATCGTATTTTTTGTATGGAAAATAATTCTCCAAGAGTGTGAAAAATAATGTGTAAAAATATTTCTTTTGCGGAAGAGATCTTGTATGAAAAAATATAGGATTCCATATTGAGTATTTGAAACAATTACATGATTGTCAGTATTAAAAATTGACACAATGAGATGTAATTGTGCTAAAGCAGCATGCATCATTAATGTACCTTGTCTATAATATATGTTGTTTAAATTTGATTACATATATGTGCATAAGAATTTACAAGTTAGAAGATGAATAACCATGACAAAGACATGTTCCATCACAATTTTCTTCTTGCACCTAGTGGTCAAATAAAACATATGCCCCATTGAGAGAGAGAGAGAGAGAGAGAGAGAGAGAGAGAGAGAGGGAGGGAGAGAAACAGACAGACAGATGTCTTCACGATTGTAAATCTGTATTGTTCACTTACCTGATGACTGATTTTACTTGTGTACAAGTGCAGTACCATATTTCATTATCAATTAATACCTCTAGGTAAGCAATTCCGTCTAGTTTTTGTTGCCACTTCCATTATTAAAAGAATCGCATGGCTTTGTAGTGGTATTTACATGCTGTATTCAGTCATTCCAAGCTAACACCTGTTTGGGGTCAAGATTCAGCAGACCAGATTAGATTAGCAAGGCTACCAATAGGAAATGAGGCTACCTATGGGTATTGTGAATATTGTACCATATAATGCCAGGTGGTTACTAGTGTAAATTTCTCAGCCAATGACATTTTTGAACTTGCTGACGGAACTGACAGCAATTTAAAGTACATCTAGCATGAACAAAGATCAAAAACAATTGCCGCCTAAGTACAGGAAGAGTATGAGAGATTTAAACAAAATCTTATTTGTTGGGAATGGAGATGTCGTTACACTTGCAAAGAAAATTAGACAGCATGCAAAATGGTCATTTTTGGGATTTAACCTAATGGAGACAATATGGATATAACTATCTTGAATATTTAAACCCTGAAGGAGTATGGTATGTATTGTCATTGTTTACATTTACTGTTTCATTTATTAATGTTTTCTTTCTTTGACAAAAGCTTCAGCAGCACAGGGCAATAAGGTAAAAACAAAAGACAACAAAAAACCCCACAAAGAGCTGATCTCTCTCTCTTTCTCTCTCACATATATCGGACCATATTTTATTTTGATCATGAGGTGCAAGAAGAAAAATGCGATGGAATACATATGCATTCTTCTCTCTGTATCTCCCCCCCCCCCAATTTCCCTATTGCTGGTAATCTGAAATAGCATACAGTGGTACTTTTAATATTTATGAAACTGAAGTTATTAAAATTTAATTCCACACAGCATCCTGAGTTTTATCCTATCTGTAACTCAATAAATGCAGGTCAGCGTCATTGTATGTAGGTAAAAGTACATAATATGTTTAAAATACTTCATGTGAAACAAATTGGGTACTTTTAGTTACATTTAATGATCCTGACTGGAAAGGTTACTGAGTTACAGATAGAATAAAATTCGCGATGCTGTGTGGAATGAAGTAAAGAAACACAATCCGAGGTATTGGTCTGGCCTCGTCTTATACTCAGCATTGACTTTATGAATGAAGGATGGAAAATTTGCCAAATTTGCTGATTCGACTTATACTCCACATCGACTTATAGGCTGGCAAATACAGTATATGGCTACAAGGGTGTCAAGTAAATAAACTGATGACTATATGGATACAAGGGTGTCCAGTAAATAAACTGATTAAGTGGATACAAGGGTGAGTAAATAAACTGGTTTCAAGGGTGACCAGTAAATAAACTGATGATTAAGTGGATACAAGGGTGTCCAGTAAATAAACTGATGACTGTATGGATACAAGTGTGTCATGTAAATATACTGATATCTGTTATAGATACAAAGGGCTCCAGTAAATAAACTCTTTGACTATTACAGATACAAAGGGGTCCAGTAAATAAACTGATATCTATACTGGTACAAGATGTGGGGGGGGGGGGTCTAGTAAATGACTTTTTAGTTTGCAGAGGCTTTGAAGCATTGGAGTGATAAGGAAGAGAGAAGAATATTTACCAGTTGAGCAAACTGAATTGTGTATGGTGATATCATGTACATTTGTTGTCAGAGAAGTGGTGCAGAGTCGGTGCTTGTTTTGAACTAGGTATGCATACCTTTTTCACAGCTGTATGACCAGTCTGCACTTTTGTTTTTTCATGGTTGATATGTAGGTTACATTTAAAATGTAGAGGGTATTTAAAGCAAGTGAATTTCTTTTTCATAATGGAGCAGATTACTGCTGAGAGCAAAGTGATCAATTTTGATGAAACACTGTAATTATTGAGTGTAAATTAGATATTTTTTCTTACCATATTCTTTTAACTTTTTTCAGTCACAGCAGGGGGTCCAAAGATTGCCTATATGACAGATAATACTCAGCATATCGTGTTCTGTAGTTTAGAGCCATCCATTGTTCTGACCTACGACACCATGGTTGGAATGCATTCTGTCTGGAGAGTAAGAAGGGCCAGAGGAGAAGTGAGTTTGCTGTGTGCAATTGAGACCGCTTTACTTTTTCACACATTAACTTGTTTGATTCAAACATTTCCTGCAAAATTTTCCAGAAAACATTTAAGATGCATTGTGCAGGGATTTTATGGTTATCTGAAATCTCTTGGATGGTACTTTCTGTAAATTACAAGATTGTTGTGGGCATGATTTATTAGCAAATTAAACAAGACAGCATAATTTGCAATTTTAAAAAAAATTATGTTAAAGATTCCAGTACTGTAACAATAAAAATGATGAGATGTTTCAGTGAGTAGAATTGTTTATATGAATGATGAATTTACTAAATTTGTGACTAAGTGACTAAAATGTTTTAGTGTACAGTATTACCTATGGTTGTGAGAATCTAAAGCTTCCACAGGTAAAGTCTGTGATTCATAATTCATGCTGGTTAAATCAAGAAGTATGTACATGAAAGACAAGTACCTTTGTATTTCATCAGAAAAAGGGTACCCTAGAGTGATGTTTGGAATATTACAGCAAAACAGTAGTATAATCATCATTTTTATTATAACTACCCCTTGCAGATACAGGAACGCAAAATAGGCCCGGTACACTCTCTTGCATTTGTAAGAGGCAACAATGAAGGCTGGAGCTCAGTAATTAGAGTGCTCTTCCTGACTGAAAAGGTGCAGGTTAAAATCATACTAATGGACTTTCATAGTGTGTCGTTGGGCAAGGCACTTAACTCCAATTGCCTTGTCACTAAATAACCTATTTGTGTTGCTATGCCACACTAAACCAATCATTGCAGTAATCAGAACTTAATGATGGATATATTCTGAAAAAGAAAACTTATTGTCATTTCAATTGGTGTTGTATCTCTCTTTATTAATGAAACCATGGTTTCTGGCATCCCTCATAATTTGAGAGTTTATTTGGCTTTGATGTTCAATCCATATTTCTGTATCACACACCCAGATTGGAACTGTTTAGGTGTTTGTACTGTTTCCTGTGCATGGACATATGGAACAAAACTTGTATAAATACTAATTTATTTTTAATTTCATTCACAGTCTGTAAATCTTAATTATATTTAGAAGCAATAAAAGATGGGATATGTAGCATATACAATACTGTGTGTTTTGTTTTGAGTAAGGGGAAAGAATTCATTTGATGTGGCATGTGAATGTTTCAGCCTGAATATCCCTGTGCCATATCAAACTTGTTCTTTCCACCAACTCTCAACAAAACACGTATGTATTTTGTATATTGATAGGAACCCAATACAACAAGGAACTCTTGTACTTTATACATCAAATTTCTGGCATTGCATCAAAGTCTGTAGATAGGACACAACCTCTGGCTGTAAACAAAATTTACTGTTAATTACCTCTACTTAGTTTTTTATCATATGGAATCCTGTAGTCTTACAAGGGATATTTATATCAAAGCAAACCTTAGTGGTATAAAGCATAATTTTAGCATGTTTAAATTTATTTATGCACATTACACGGAAAAATGGAGGTGTCAAATGCTGTACTGTACTTGTAGATGCTTCCAGACATGTGAGTGTGCAAATCACATAAAAATTTTATGAATTCGTGCACTTAGAAAGCCATGATGGATGAGAACTTTTCAAATTAATTCAGTTGTACATATAAAAACAATTTCTGCATAATAGAAAATTTTTATTTATCTATCAAGTTAAACTGAATAAATAAGAATCATAAAGAAAAATGAAATAGTAAGGATACTTATTTGATCTAAATGTCTGTCCATTCCAAACTATGCAGATGTTGGATAACACAAGAGAATGCATGGAAATCGTACTAATTATTTATGACAGAAAAACATGTACTAAGGGGTTTTACAGTTGATGCCCATTATTCACATTTGCACATGTTCAAACTTAGATACATTTTTGGAAGGTGAGATTATAGTCACTGGCTGGGCAGAAAATGACTCATTATTTTCAACTTCAAGTCAATGCTAGTGTGAATACCCACAGTGCATGGCAGATTGAGCAAGTGATGAATGAAGTGGAGTTTCTTGCCAAACAGAGGATAATGAACTGGCAAAACTGATAAAAATTCGATGCAAAATTTCAGAAATCTTGACTGTTACATTACATACGGTTACAACACAATGCCAAAACAGGAGGTATATTATATTCCAGAAATTATGGGAAAAAATACCCTTTTACATTGAAAATAGGCATTTAAACTTCAGGACATCAACTTTTATGACACACAAAGTCACCAGGTCACACGCATTTTGGTGCAGAGATTTCCATGAGACAATACCTGTGTACTGTGGAAAATTCTACAAAACCATAAAATTTCCCAACCTGTTCAAGCTGGGTAGGCTAGTTATGCACATACCCCTTCAGAGAGCAATCTGTGAAAGAATGTTCATAGCACTTGACAATATTCATACTCAGATAAGGCACAGATTAAGCTCAGAAACAGTCAACAGATTAATAGTTGTACCCCTAGAAGGCATTTCAGTAGAGACCAAACAGAGAAGAGCAGGAAGAAATACAGGTATTTTATTGTTTGGTATTTAATGAACTATGGTGATTCCCCCTCTCAACCTTTTTTTGTGTACCCCTCCCTTATTTTGGTGACAAGGGGGTAGCATCCCTCCTCCCAATAAAATCTTGGCAGCATATCTGTATACTAATGGCAGAGCCATCACAGCTGAGGGTAGATATTTTAGTTTTAATCAGAAATACTCTATATTTTAAGTGATAGAGAAGGATGTAAATTGTATTGCAAAATTTTTTCATGACATAGCCCAAATATACCGTTTGTGAAATTAATTGTTTTCTTCAATATCCATGAAGTTTCTGGAAAAGATGTTAATTCTCTTACTCGTCTACTGCAGGAATGTAGTGCTGTGAGCAGTTCTTGGGACACGACTGCCAGCCTGTGTCAGATGGGGCCTGGAACCCCAGGAGTGGGGCTAAACCAGTCCAGTAATAGCTACTCATACTCTCGTCTACTTAGCAGTGTCTCTGGGCAATCATCAAGTGTATCCCCACTCCGCAGCTACTCAGGAAGGGTTAGCTCCCCACTGAACTTTATGTCACGTTCTCAGAGTCCACTGGTTGCAGGTGTTGCACAGCCTACTGTAGATAGGTAATGTTTATAGCCTCCCCTCCTAACAAAGATTGTGACGGGTTATGCCGGAGTAAACTTGTCTGCCTATCAGTCTGTCCATAACAATTTTATTTTACTTAATATCTCATATACTCTTTGACTTATCTTCATGAAACTTGACATACATTTGTGTCATGACAAGACATTGTGTCCTATCAAAAGAGGAATTTTCTCTGTTCAGCATTTGAGAAGTTGTCCACATTTTATTAAAACTTTTGTCCATTCATCTGCCACACTCTTTGGTTAATATCTCCAGAATGGTTTGAGATTTATTCATGAAACTTAGTTTGAATGTGTATCATGACTAAAAATTGTCTTCGCTTTGTCAGATTAGCAGTTTTAGAGCTATCTCCCCACATTTGAAAAAATATTCTTAATGTCTACTTATCCATTTTTGAGATATTTTCATGAAATTTGGAATGTTCATGTAATATGACTTGACATTAAGTTGTCCTCATATCTAAACAAAATATGTTCATCTGTCTCTCAATCACGCTTTTGACAGTTAAGATCTTTCAGACTGAGAAGCTTGGTATACATTTGGGTCATGACATATTTGATAATATTTTACATATAAGAATGGATTTTGTCAGATTATTATGTGCAGAGTAGGGTGGGAGTAATCCGTAAGCATTTACTGATTTGTTGGTCAATTGCATTTGCACTTGTATATTAGGTGTATGTTGGCCTATTGAGCAATCTTGGTCCAGTTTGGTTCTCTTGCTTTACAAATTATGCAGATCTGCAATCCTGATATGGAGACTGTTCAAAAAATAGGAAAAGCTTGAAATCACTGCTCAACAGATTTGTCCAAATTTGACATAAAGGCATTTCAGATTTGTATAAATGATGCCTGTCCACCATCAGATATGATGCCATTACTTAAGACAGACCAACCTTTAAGCAACTTCTTGAAAACCATTGAATAAAATTTTTTGCCAAATTTGACAGAATGCATTCTGACAAACAGACTTCCATTTTTCTGTACAAGTGATGCAGATCTACCTTTAGATATGGCCACTGCCACTAAACTAGAAAAACATCTGAGACATGCTCCAGATTTCATTCAGAATATCATGACTTGTACATATGATGCTGATCTGCCATCAAGTATGGATGGTGTTATTAAAAGACATTCTTCAAAGTAGATGTTCCCATCCCCTGGGTTGCAACCCAAAATCAATTAAAGTAGAGCCTGTTGAGCTTGACTCTTCACAGGGTCATGAAGGGGTGTGAAGGGGTTCCGGCATTTTTTTTTTAGGGTGGCAAAACCTTTCAAAATGTGGAAACTGGGTTGTGAGGCTCAGAAATTTTTTGGGGGAGGCAGCTGGGAATGCAGCCGAAAAAAGGTTGGGAACCACTGCTTTTAAGGACTTTTCAAAAATTGCCCAGCAATATATGATCAAATTTGAAAGAGCATCTTTGCAATGAAGGTGCAAACAGTTGGTACAAATTGTGTTAACATTAAATATTTGGCACTAGTGGTTATGCTGTGGACTTTACTACATATATTGCTGTTAGTCATGTGGTATGCTGTTCTCATTTTCAGACGGTCCCAGTCACCTTCATTAAGCATGGGGTCCCTGCACAGATTCCACAGCCCTTCACCCCATGCTAACAGGTCTCCTGGCAACTACTGGAGGACTCCCCCAGTAGGGGTTCACAATGTCTCCCTCATTAATGAGAGTTTCTGTGAGAGATTTGAGCCAATTAATCCAGAAGTCTGTTTTGACCACCTTTGGACAGAGCCAGCTCCTGCTATAAGGTATGATGATTTTCTCTGATTAGCCAAAGATAAAAACTTAGGAGTTGTCTGCGGTGTGTGATTTTCATAAGAAGTTTGGCCAACCCATACACCCAGATGTTAGTGTGATGCTGGCACCTTTCATTTACTATAATCAGCTGGAGGCAGTTAATCTGTTAATTGGATTGTGTGATTGTATCAAATGACCATTATGCTCTTTTATCCTTTTGAATTCACAGTGTCCTTAGTGCCATAGTCTTTCATAAAAAAAAAACACAGGAGTCAATAGCTTCAAGGTTTAAATCATTGTTTCTAAAAAAATTGATTTTGCTAATGCATTTCATTTCTGACCTCATTTGCATGGAATGAATTTTTACGTGTCAGTGTTCAGTTCATGATTAATTGAATCTTTTAAAAAAGTTTTTCATTTCTTTTGTTTAGTAAAATTGTTTTAATGCCTGAATGTACACTCTTTCAGAGATGGTTCCTTGGGCAAGTCATCAAAGGCTTTCCTTGCAAAAGACCTGTGTGGACAGCAGTTCCTGTGTTATGTCATCTCATACAAACAACAGCTCAAGTAATACATCTTAATGAAATCTCATAAGTGTCTACACTGCAATATTATAATTACATTTTCTAAAATTATAAATCAAAAGTGATGTACACTACTTTCTTGCTTTGATGAAATATTTAGAGTCTGTTGGAACCATTTTTTTCAGTGAAGCATTTTCTTTCATAGCAAATGGGAGAGTGGGCAGGCAAAAGTGTTTCTTGCATCCAGAAATTTGTTTTTCATAGCATTAATACATTACCTGCTTGGATTGCATTGCTACTCTGTTCTGGGCTGCTAAGTTCCCAGTCCAAGTGGTTGGAGGGCCAGAAAAAAAATATATGATCCCAGTCTGATACCTTAGTTATAGTCAACATATGGAATATTTTCCTCTTTTTCCATGGACTCTTGTGCTCATACACGCATGTCAGGACACTAAATGAAATTTGCCTTTGTTTTGTCTTTGGGCCGAAGGTATCCATTTTGTCTTTGTTTTAGTGATCTTTTCACTAGATGCTCCATCCCATTTTTAATTCCATTTAATTTGTTTGTTTTAGATTGTAATTCTGTTACAAGATGCAGGCATAAGGTCACATGAGACACTCACTCCACCTTTTATCGTGTACCAATTATACATGTATTGATGGTTCTATTTGCTGTCTTTGGGAACATGTGGATAGAACTTGGCTGAAAATCATCACACTTACAAAGGAAGGAAGAATGGTCACATTTCCTCTTCATTTCAAGATGATGCCTCTGTTCCTAGTAAAGGTTTAGGTCACTTCCTGTCTTTCCAAAGTGAACACATCACAAGGCACCAGTCAATGGATTCTGGTCACCAGGCACCAGGCAATGTTCTTTGATCAACCAGACTCAGGTTTTGATTGATGATGTTGGGACATGGATCAGATTGATATCCCCACTTTGTTACAGTTTTTGGGGATATGGGGTAGGGCCTTGCTCACCTGGCTAGGAAAGGGGATCAGATCAGCACCCACTCCATTTCCTTTGTTCTCTTTTGTTGAGTCTCATCTCCCACTTTCTCACGTGTTAGTCCCACTGTGCCCCTTGAGTAGTTACAGGACATCAAAACCCAGTTTAACCTCTCCTCCAGAATTGGAGACCAGGAAGGAGAGTTTTCTCTTACCATGAGAGTGGGTCCAGAATAACAATATCCTTTTAATTCTGTTAACTTCAATGAGTTTCCAGAAGAACCAGATGGTCAGGACCATCCCTTCCATTAGGATCCCCTTTATTTTGGGCAGGTGATGGAGGAGCAGGAAGTCATGACTTTTAATGAAGTTTTCTGCATCCTTTCCCATATTTGGTACATTAATCAAGAAACTTGCATAGAAGTGCCTGTTGAGATTTAGAAGTTTTTGGATACAATATTTGTATTTTTGATACCCTGGGAAAAAGTACAGTTTAAGTAGTCTGTAAATGCTGGACTGTAGGGTACTAGTGTAAGTAGTATGTAAGTTGAGAGTTTTGACTGTAGGGTACTAGCGTAAGTAGTATGTAAATTGAGAGTGTGGACTGTAGGGTACTAGCGTAAGTAGTATGTAAATTGAGAGTGCTGGACTGTAGGGTACTAGTGTAAGTGGTATGTAAATTGAGAGTGCTGACTGTAGGATACTAGCGTAAGTGGTATGTAAATTGAGAGTGCTGACTGTAGGGTACTAGCGTTAAGTAGTATGTAAATTGAGAGTGCTGGACTGTAGGGTACTAGTGTAAGTAGGATGTAAATTGAGAGTGCTGACTGTAGGGTACTAGCATAAGTAGGATGTAGATTGAGAGTGCTGGACTGTAGGGTACTAGTGTAAGTGGTATGTAAATTGAGAGCGCTGACTGTATGGTACTAGCATAAGTGGTATGTAAATTGAGAGTGCTAGACTAAGCGTAAGTGGTATGTAAATTGAGAGTGCCGACTGTAATGTACTAGTGTAAGTAGTATGTAAATTGAGAGTGCTGGACTGTAGGGTACTAGCGTAAGTAGTATGTAAATTGAGAGTGCTGACTGTAGGGTACTAGAGTAAGTTGTATATAAATTGAGAGTGCTGACTGTAGGGTACTGGCATAAGTGGTATGTAAATTGAGAGTGCTGACTGTAGGGTACTAGCGTAAGTAGTATGTAAATTGAGAGTGCTGTACTATAGGGCACTAGCGTAAGTGGAATGTAAATTGAGAGTGCTGGATTGTAGGGTACTAGCGTAAGTAGTATGTAAATTGAGAGTGCTGACTGTAGGGTACTAGAGTAAGTTGTATATAAATTGAGAGTGCTGACTGTAGGGTACTAGCATAAGTAGTATGTAAATTGAGAGTGCTGACTGTAGGGTACTAGCGTAAGTAGTATGTAAATTGAGAGTGCTGTACTATAGGGCACTAGCGTAAGTGGTATGTAAATTGAGAGTGCTGGACTGTAGGGTATTAGAGTAAATTGTATGTAAATTGAGAGTGCTGGACTGTAGGGTACTAGCGTAAGTAGTTTGTAAATTGAGAGTGCTGATTATATAGTACTAGCATAAGTAGTATGTAAATTGAGAGTGCTAGACTGTAAGGTACTAGCATAATTAGGCTGTTCATTGAGAGTGCTGGACTGTAGGATACTAGCATAAATAGGCTATAAATTGAGTACCAGGTTAGTTATGAACAGGCAGCTACCTGAGTACCCACATACCCATTGACAGCTTTAATAAGAAGGCTGTAAATTGAGAGTGCTGGATTGTAGGGTACTGGCATAAATAGGGTGCAGATTGAGAGTGCTGGATGGTAGGGTACTGGCATAAATAGGGTGCAAATTGAGAGTGCTGGATTGTAGGGTACTGGCATAAATAGGGTGCAAATTGAGAGTGCTGGATTGTAGGGTACTGGCATAAATAGGGTGCAAATTGAGAGTGCTGGATTGTAGGGTACTGGCATAAATAGGGTGCAAATTGAGAGTGCTGGATTGTAGGGTACTGGCATAAATAGGGTGCAAATTGAGAGTGCTGGATTGTAGGGTCCTTGCTTAAATAGGGTGCAAATTGAGAGTGCTGGATTGTAGGGTACTAGTATAAGTAGACTGGACTGAGAGTGCTGGACTAAAGGGTAATATAGTAAAAGTCACATGGGTTGTGTATGTACATTTACTCATTTTAAATATAAACTGTTCTTTTAAAATTTAACACTAATTTTTTTTTAACCAAAGTCTATTCAGTTCTGATTATTGAATGCTCTGCACCTTAACTGTCATCAAGAGACTTCCAGATGAAAATTATTGATCTCTGGTTTTTTACGATGGTGGCCATGTACTAAACTTGGGTTGAGTGAAGAGCACATTGAGGGAATCGTCACAGTATAGGGTAGTATGAATTCGTTTATCAATATGTGTACCTTTCATTGTGACATTCAATCTGGATTGTACTGGATCACACCTTCAGGTTCATTTCGTCCAAAAATGTCTATGTACTTTTAACATTGATTTTGCCACATGGACTTCTTGGGGCATCTAAATAATGACCTTCCAAAGGAGTGTGGATGTATAAGAATCCAAATGAAGTGAATACTTGCCACTTAAAGGTATGTAGGATCATATTCTAACAATTGACGCCCATTACCGAAATAGTTGGTGTTGAATGTGTACATGACCTGTGTGACCTTTACTATAGCATAAATAGGATGTAAATTCAGAGTGTGAGACCATGGGATACTTAAGTATTTACATAAGCAGGGGACTGGGGTGATATGTCATCATTGGATTATTGTTGTTTACTAGGTTATACTCAGGTTTAAGTTAAACATAGAGTCTTGATAGTTTCATGGTACCAGATTTCATATCCTTCAACCAGAGATAATATATATGATGTTTGAGGTTGAGAATAGGGCACTAATCAGCAAAATTTTGCCTAAACTTGCTTTATTAATATGTATTTATATGTGATACAAACTTGTAATACTTAAATGTTTACACTTTTTCATGTGTGGCAGGTATGTTGTTGTTGTTGTTGTTGTTGTGGGGCTTAACGCCATTTTTCAGCACACGATAGGCTATACATGGCGGCCAGTATTAATGGTGGAGGAAGAAACCGGGAAATCCGGGGAAAGAACCACCGACCCACAAGAAGCTACTGGCAAGCTTTCTCACATATCCACATTCGCCGAATCTTAGACTCGAACCAACGCAGACAGAGGTGAGATGGCAGTGATCCGTAACGGACAGCGCTTTAGACCACTCGGCCACTGGGGGCTCCGTGGCAGGTATGTAAATATTCAGGTGAGTAATATATACATAAACCGTTTCACCTGTAGCAGGTGTGTGAAATTTGAGGAGAATAATAAATGCATACGCTGTTTCACCTGTGAGAGGTGTGTTAAATTTGAGGAAAGTGATTAATGCATACACTTTCACCTGTGACAGGTGTGTAAAATTTGAGGAGAGCAATGACCGGAGTCAGCTGATATTTGGAGCTGTTGCAGTCATTCCAGCCAAGGATGCAGTCCCAATTGAGGTAAACTCTGATTAGCAATCCTTTGTGTTGATGAATCAAATTTATGTGGAATTATCTTTTAGTTGTCAGAAATATGTATATATGTGTGTTAGTGCACTATTTCATAATACATTTATTCACATTTTATTTGAGAATACCACATGTAACAGTTTAATTATTAGTTTCCAACAACCATACTGTTAATGTCTGGAATAGCCCATTCATATCCTAATTTAGCATAGAAACATACATTCACATTTTATTTGAGAATACCACATGTAACAGTTTAATTATTAGTTTCCAACAACCATACTGTTAATGTCTGGAATAGCCCATTATATCCTAATTTAGCATAGAAACAACTGATCATATGTTTTGTCTTTTCACCTTCTAATAAATACCCAATCTGGCATTTGATTCTTTTGTGCATCAGCTAGCTTGCAAATCCAGCCCTCCCAAGATAAAAATGGTGTTCACAGAGTTTGGCTTGTTTTAGCAGCAGAATTCTCTAAGTTGTCTCTTACTAACATAGAAGTCAGATGAGATTGTCTCCCATCATATAGCAGGATTGGCACCAATTATCAGTTGTCAGTGACTAGTCAGCATGCAAGAGGTCTCACAGGTACCGTTCCTTTTGTGCCTTTTGATCACTTTGAGAAATTAAGAGTTTTCCTTCCTTAGGAAAGAATACTGTTTTCTGACATAAATTTTTTCTTTGTTCATTGTTTCACCTCATTTGTCCAACTTCATCACACAAGAAACTAATCGGGCTCCATCATGATTGCCTGCCTTTTGATCTATAGTACATACATCCAGCTACCATAAGTCCATTCGCGTATAAGCTGACACCCCCCCCACTGAACAAGTATAAACACTAAAAGAGTGCATGACCTGCGTATAAGCTGACCCATAACTCTGAGACATCACAAGATGCACATGGTAAGTTCTAAATGCATTTATTTAAGCAAACTTATAGTAACAAAAAGTACATGTATACTTAACTCGTGCTTGGCATGTATGATTATTAAAAACAAATGGTATAAACTTGTTTGAAAAGTAATTTATTAAATTTTCTGTGTTCTTATTGTTTCTGCCTAATTTGGATTTGTGTATAATTTGATCAAATGATGACAAGAATTGAGCAATTGTGACTTGCTTTAACACTACCTCTCCCTTCAGACCCATTAATGTTTATGCATTATTGCATTGTACATTTATATCAGTGCACCAGTAATTATGTTTTTATTTTGCCCCGAAATTGTAAATACCTGACTCATTAAAATTTGATCCTAGTATGACAACACAACAAACAACAATACGGTTTGATTCAACACTCGCAGTTAGGCTACTGAACGTATTTACATAATGGCGCCACCGCATGAACATTGTAGGTTTAAACACGTGCTGAATGAAGTGCATTCCGCTGAATGAAGTACATCCCTTGGAGTCGAGTCATGGGCACCACTGCACTAAACTTTAATATCTCCAAAATACAATAATGAAGTTTCAGAAATAATCCTTTGAAAATTATACTAATACCGTAAAAGCTGAGTTGTAGTTTGCTTTGATGTAAGCAACCTTACAACATACCTGTCAACTCTCATGCGGGGAGAAAAAAAACTCACAAATTTTGGGGTCATTCCATGCCTACCTCCCGATTTCACATCTCTCGATTTTTGCAGAGAACTCCCGATTATTACATTATGTCTTCGATTTTCATTTCTCCTAAAAATAAAAGTCCTACATAAATAGATACATTGTATGCAATCCATGGAAGCCATGTCCTGTTGTATCACCTGTGAATATTGTCATGATGAAATAATTACTTTACTAGAAAGAATTCACTTCTTCACTAAATAGGATGTTAAGTTTAAACATTATTCCTGAAAATTTGATTTTTTTCATCTACAATAATACAAAAATCAGAAGATAAACCAGAACAAGAAATAAACAACAACAATAAAACTGTCGGCAATTAATTTCAGTCCCAGTTGTGATCACCGTGAATACTGTAGCTATATTCCCACCAAAGAAACTTACATGAGTGAGCACCTGGCATTTTATACCATATATACAAACTTTAATTACCATCATTAAATTACAAGAAGGAATGAAAATACATCCCACGCAGCATACGTGTCCTGAAGAAACTAATTCAGAACACATTTGTTTTATAGTAAACAGTACTAATTGCCTTACGAGCTGACAATAAGGGAATAAGGTCAGATATACAAGGAGGGGAAAATAATTGTCACATGTACGGTACCGTGTGGCAGCGTATTTAGGTACCTTTAATTCAGTAAAATTGGTAATTCTTTATTTGCCAATCAGTTGCTGGTGCTTGCGTAACACACAGTAGTGTAGAACATGGTTTCTTTGACTCATGACGGAGGGCCAGTCATTGTCACAAAATAGTTGCATTGATAAGGATTAACTTTTAATTAGTCATGCTGGCTTTCTTGTTTGTTTAAGACTAACCTTTAGCTATTGTGCAGTTTGGTCACAGCTGACCAGAATATGAAAATAGGGCATGTCCTTGGGGAAAATAAGGCGCGTCACAGGGAGAAAGCGCACATCCTTTGTGAATTTTGCCCATATTAGACCTGGATGATCGATCAATATTTAGTGAAAACAAGGCTTTAAAAGTGCCACGAAAAAACTCGCGATTTTAGGTCCCAATCTCTATTTTTTTATTTCAGCCTCCCTACATGGCTTTTGAAAAGTAGACAGGTATGCCTTACACCCTGTTTTACAAAACTACAGCAATTGTGCTAATATTATGGAATGAAAGGCAATTATACATCCGTGTACAGGTATTAGCTGCCGTCAAAATTCCCTCTTAACACAAGCCAGTATTTGGGTTTTAATGAATAACTGGCCTGTATTGCTGTCGGAAAATGAAAAACAAATCCACCAACTTGCAACAAAGGAGACAAGGAAACATCAAGCTTTAAATAGTGTGGAAAGTTATGATATAGTTCATCCAAAACGCAAAACTAACATAGATTGATGATGAACTTAGTTCATTTATAATGAGAGTTTTAGCCTTTATTATTACCACTTTTCATGAACATGTAAGTTATGCTGGTTATGTGCCTTGAACGATTAAATGTGCGTACCTTTTCATAAATATTACCTCAGTTTGTAGGATCGCTTACATCTTTGAAAATGAGTAACTCGTGAGCGCGTGATTCAGCGTAAATGAAACAGCTATTAAGGACTAGCTGAAATGTTATCTGGAAGAATGCAATTTGGTCGAAACAATAAAGAAAAAGCTGCATCTAATATGTTTGGGAATAAATAAGGATTTAAGTGACGCTATGCACGCTTTGCACTGTGTAAGTACTTTACATTATAGTTCAGCCTGGTCTCCCGGGTAGACTCAAGCGGCCCACGAATTATGAAGTCTGTATTTACCTTTATTTAATTTCGTGTTGGAGAAGTCAGAAAATATGCAAAATAATAACAAAATCAACCATAGTACTTATCACAGTTTAATAAGTGTCGGGTCACCAAAAATGATTTTTTTTACATGTATATGTC
Source organism: Megalonaias nervosa (assembly GCA_016617855.1). Taxonomy (NCBI): domain Eukaryota; kingdom Metazoa; phylum Mollusca; class Bivalvia; order Unionida; family Unionidae; genus Megalonaias; species Megalonaias nervosa. Next base: position 60,810 of record JAECUM010093252.1, read on the forward strand.
TTAGGGCACAGAAAATTTTTTATTTTTTCGTGTCCCAAGATTTGCAGCCTTTACAGTAGTCAACAAAAAGACTTAAAAACTGTCAAGTTTAGACATTGGCCCATGGTAAGCCGACCCCCCCCCCCTCTTCCAGGCCTTTATTTTTTCCTAAATTATTTGGCTTATACACGAGTATATATGGTAATTGGGCCCCATCTTGATTGCTTGTTCTTTGGTCTATAGTACATAGAGTTCGTCTCTACACTAGACCATTCTTTCTAAGTTCCGCTAGGTCATTAATGCCACGCTTGACATCATTTAAAAAGGTATAGTCCCTGATTTTCCATCCTTCTAACTTTGGATTCTGCAGCATAACTTAACTATAATTTTAAAAAATTTAAACCAATTTTAGCATTAACTTTAATATTGATAATACTTGGTAATATCATTCAGTGACCTATACATGAGTTATAACCCCCTCCATTCCACTACCCGCCCCTTTGTCTGTCCTCTACACTCCACTTTATAGAGTATTATTTTACCAAGGATTGGCATGCAACTTTATATTGATGAGACCATGAACTGAATTCTAGCATTCCACGCTTTCAGTCTTCCTGACTTCAGTTTCTGTAGCACTACTTTACCTAGGCCTTGAATAAGATGGATTTCCAGCATTCCACATCCTTGTACAGAGCAGTTATGGCCCCTGGATACCCATTCCTCAGACTTGGTTTCCCAGCACAAGCCCCTCATTTTAAGGCCCTTCTGAACAAGCAGTAGTTAGTAGTGTCCTTGCAATGCACTAATACCTAATAGGACTAGTATGTTCCAAGTAATAAGATTATTTCTGTAATTTTCTCTGGCATTTATCATTGTTCATAGTGATCATGTCGTGGAAAGCTCAGAAAACTGCTTGGCTGATTTAATCTGTAAATGTCTCTGTTTCCCTTTCTCAGATTACAGGTATGAAGATCAGTGGAAAGAATTAAATACGTGGTGTATAAGTGATTCAAGCAAGCATAACCACATGGAGACCCAAGTACTAACTGGTGATCATTCACAGATAGCCAGTACAGGGCGTTTTCACCAGATTATGTATCAGCTATCACATTCACTCCAACTCCAACACAGCCTTGACCTGTAGGCCTTCTACAACTGAGACTGGTTATGGTGGTCTATTTCCTGGTGTTCCAGACCTGACACAGCATCCATTACATGGTCATGCCAGTTCCAGTCTTGGTCTTGGTTCAATTTATGAAGACCTAGTATAACTTGCACTGGATTTTGTAATCCATCATCCCACACCACCCAGTACCAACACAAAAACACAAAGAGAGGTCCATTACTGATCATAGTTCTGTTGCAAACCTATACTAGCTGTTGCAAGCCCCCCATTCCTGGACACCTGTAACCGTCTCATGGTAAACACCTGAAGGTCTCTGTGTCCTAGCATAGCCAGCCTCACTGCCCCTGACAACCTGTTTACCAGATAATTTGTTGGCTGCCTTCACAGGAAGTTTCTCTGTCACCCATCTCTTCCAAGTTTGAAGACAAATGCTCACAAATAGCATCCTCCTTCCTTGTTTAGGCGATGTCCAGAAAACACTCAGCTTTCTATGCATGGATTAAAGAAACCTTCAAGCTTCTGTCTGTGGAGTCCTGTCAGTCTCTTGCTTGGTCCTTGTTTTCCTACAGAATTTATGCATATATTGATCTCTTAACTAAAAAAAAAACAGCCTTCCTTCAGGTAGTTCCCACAGTCTGGTTGAGTCACTGACATTCTTCATTGTTTAGAAAGGCATCTTCAAGATTCAAGCTTCAACAGGCCTTTCTTTTTACAATTACAACCTTCATCAGATTTAAATTAAGCTTTCTACAGGATACAATTGCTAGTCTTTTACACAGAATTCCCAACTTTTGACAGATATATTATGTCCTGGGAATGTCAGAACCTTCAAATGTGTATATTGAACAGAAATCCATTTTTGATATCAACATTGTAGTGATAGGCTCCAGGTTTGACTTGGTCTTGATGGCTGTATTCAGCAATATTTATTATAGCCTACACTCATTGTCAGCAAATCCCACTGACAGATGCTTGGGGGTCAGTCTCATGTACTCTAATGAAGCGGCACAATCAGCACTCACTAATACCATGGCTGCATTGATTAACCTGCAGCTCATGGAAAGAGATAAATTCCTAGCCACGTCTGCACTGCTAAGAGACCATCACAAGGCCATTCTCAGATTGCTGCTACTTTTTTCCAACCACCTATGCCACAGCCACATAGAGGAGGTAAGGAAACACCACCAAAGAGGCAAACTTTTCATGGGTCTAGCCACCCAGAGCCTTACCCTTGTTTCAAAAGATAGATCAGAAAAAGAGGAAGGACCTCTCTAAAGCATCCTAGATCGGGAAACCCTCTTCCAAGTCTGTACCTTTAGTATGGACTAAGTTTCCAGGACCAGCTGATGGCAGGACACAGGAGATAAAGACCGGATTTTTTTCATCTCTTGCCTCATTAACCTTCCTGCAAAATGTTATGCAATGCTTGTGGTGTCCTTTTCTGAGATCTTGGTTTGAGAAAGACTTAGAGTCATTGTCACAGAATAAAAGAGACTCTGCCCAGATGATACATGGGTCTTGTAAATTCTCTTGGGAAGCCTCCAGATTGTATTCAGTGACCCTCCTCAAATGTCAGGGGCTCCTCTTGCTGGAGATGTCCCATGAGATCCATACAAAGCCAACATTTTGCTGCAAGAAATATTCATTCTTGTTACAGAAATGTTGATAGGGATTGTTTATAATGCAAACTCACTGGGAGTATACTTTTCCTCTTTCCCAAAGTGAATTGCAAGCATTGCTGTGTCATCGAACAAAGCTTTTTCAACCACCACATTAGGGCACCAAGGTTCAGACTGAAGACACAGAGATCAGTATTCATCAGCTTTCAGGTGAGAGATTTCAGTCAGACTTGACCTCCAAGATGTGTATCCTTCATATTTCCATTCACAGGCCTTCCTGGAAATTCCATGGGTTGGCATAAAGGAACATTGTGCACCAGTTCTGGCCACTCCTCTTTGGTCTGAATCTAATCCCTGGGTTATGATTATGAGGATCATATTGCATGGCAGAACCACCTCCACGTCCATGACACTGAACTTCCTGGACAACATTGTATAAAAGAATCGGGTGACAGTCTTTTGTTTCAAGACATGAAATTCCTTGTTTAACTCTTGCTTTGCCTTGGATTCCTTGTTAACAAATCCAATTAAATTATGTCACAGCATTTCATTCACCTGGGCATGGAGTTCAAAACCTCTTGACCTGATGCTTTCACTGAAAAAAAGCATGCCATGAAAATAATTTTGGTAGTGGAGAATCAAATTTAAGCCCAGAAAATTCTTTGCCTCTAGGATCTTCAAAATGGAGCATTTGATCTCCTTGTTTTGGACTGCTGTTCATGAGACCCTTGCAGATAACATTTCCATTCCAATAGTGACCAAATTTATGCTTTCTAGACCAAATGATAAAAGTCCCAGACCACATGAGGTCTTGCTTCAGCAAGTGAGCGGACCTTACTTGGCTTTTGGAGGGTATCCTGCTGGAGGATCAGCTGTCAGGAATCACAATCTGCACAGACACCAGCATAACAGGGTTGTGCCTACCTCATGCCCACCTTTCAAGAAGTGAGCAAGGTTTGACTCCTTCAGAATTAATTCATGACATTTTCAGAGATGAGGGTCATTTTGAATGCCTTTTGATCATGTCGGGAGGTGTCCGGGAAGTCTTTCCTACAACTTGGCTGTTGTCAATTACATCAGCAGACCAGGGGGAACCGAGCTCTCTGACTTATCCCTTCTGGATTTAGGTTGTTCATTGTCAACAAATCGACATGTAAATCTGCCTCAGGAGCTGTGTCTCAGCAGACTTACTTTACCAACAGAATCGTCCAATCCACACCAGATGGTCTTATTCACCCCAGTCTTCAGTCAAGTCTGCACCTGTTAGGTTTAACTTCTTGTAGATCACTCTTCATCAAGGTGGAATTACAAGCTCCCAACCTTTGTCTCCAGTCCCAGTTACTTAAGACAGGGCAGTCTACATCTTTTTCAAACTTTGGGAGGTCTGAATTTCCAAGGTAGTGGATGTACTTCTGATGTACTATGATGTGGTTAGTTCAAAGAAACATATTTTAGTTAATAAATTTGGTTCAGCATTTTGAACCTTTCTATTATGTATAATAAAAATGCCAGGGAAAGGTAAATGGAATAGGCCGATATAAACCAATTGTAAGTTAGTACAGTAGCATGTATTTTTAAAGATAGCAAATAAGATCTGAAGGGATTTGCAGCTGCCACATGCTTTAAGCACATTACTCTTGATGTGAGCACATTACTCTTGATGTGAGCACATTACTCTTGATGTGAACCTGTTTGTTATTGTTCATACATGTTTTGTTTGTTGGAAAGAGGGCATTACAAACTGACCTACCTAACTACTCAACTTTTTTGCCTTCATTTATCCATATACACGTTATCTTAAATAAACTAATTAAAACACGTTATTGCCATGAATTTTCAATTTATCATGTCTACATAAATATACAAAGCCATATTTATACACTTAAATGCTGAACATTGCTTAATCTGTTAATATTCCAGTCAGTTCCTGTCTAGGAATTGAACATTGCTTAATACAGCTGTCAATCACATTGTTGGAATATAGTTTATTAATATAAATTTATTGTTCTAATGTATATTTTTTTTTGTAACTCCTGTTACATGATTTTATTTAATTTGTGTAATTTGTTGTAAATTGTACAGAACATCTTCAGTTAGATTTTGCCTACATGACCTGAGTCTGTTAAGAGCATAAAATTACATAGGATCTATAAATAGAGGCTGACATATGTGTTGACAGTTACTAGTAATAATCTTGATAATAAGACTTCATGACATCTTTGGCTTAAGTTTTCATTGGGTGATGGGGTTTAGACGATTCTAGAGGAATATCAGTAACTTCCCATTGGTTGGGCTTGGTGAAATGAATAGGCACATTTGAAGCAAAATGGGTAGTAAGATACGTCCTGTGGAATATATTGTGAAATACAGTCGCAGTAGACGGTATATATAGAAGGAAAGAACTGAGTAATCAGATTCATTCTGATTTTGTAGTCATCCTCATTTCTTGTGATCTTGTTGTAAGTCTGCAGATGTGTTTTATGTTGTACTTAGATATTATTCGAGAGGAAAGACATTTGTTTTGACCACTCAGTGGAAATAGAAAGTGCTCATTATTTGGACTTTAATATTATTCTGGAACTGTTGTGAATCATTCAAAGGAATTCTGGATGGTGCCATCTTGACGTCACCATTCTTGGTGGACCAGTACATTTCCGGTTTTAAATTTATATGGAACTTTTCATTATTTTGGACTTTTATAAAACTTTACCAGGATTATTTGGGATTCACTTCATAATACTGTAAATTCCTCTCACATTTTCATTTCTTTGATAATTGAATTCTTTGTTAAGTTTTGCAAAACTTGTTGATTGTGCTTGTTTATGTTACTTAATTTATGACCATAGAGTCATAACACTATCAGTAATTATTTTGCAGAGTCTGGATCTGATGATAGTGCTGGATACTTTGGGCTGGCTGTTTGTCTACAGTGGCACTATAAAGGTGAGATCTCCAGGTGACAGAAGTCATTTACAGATCATGTTCTTGGTCTGTACTGCACATACAAAATCAAGAGAGACATTTGTACTGTAAATTTGATACTCCAGATTTTTTTATATTTTTGTAAAGTATGATTTCTGACATTTTGGTCAGTGTACTAAGCATTGCTTGTAATTCTTATCATGCAGAAAAGCGTCGTTTTTTTGTTTCAGCATTGTAAAGTGAGGTGGTAATGCTTATACTTTAGAATATTTCTTGAAGTTAAAAAACCAATTATATTTGCCTTTTTATATTGAGTGTATAGATTTCTATCAACGTTATACAGAGCAGGAAAAATCTTTCTTGCCTGAATACCTAAGAATTAATGGAATTTGTCAGATGCTTTAAAATAAAAATTATTTCTTCATAATTGTATTTCAGTTCCAATATGAAGAATTACTTTGTGTAATTTTGCTGGTCATTTTTTTCTTACTAGATAAACAGAATCCATGTACCAACACTGCCACTTGGATCTGGGTCCCTCAGTATGTTAAAGCTAATGACACCCATCAGTAGCCCTGCCCGTGGTGGTGTCTTCACCTCCAGTCGACCACCCAGTGCTATGGATGCAAGATTTGATGAAGAGGTAAGAAAGACATTTGTGTGTTTATGTTTTGCATGCTTACCAGTCATCTCATTCAGTCAGCTTATCAAAATTACTTGATTTTGTACTTTGATTTTCTTTCCATGAAATCATATTACTTAAAGGACCTAGACTAAAAATGGCAAGGTTCAGTCACAAAACAGTCTCATGAATAGCCTAAATTCAGAGCTCCCGCCAACTCATTGTTCAGTAGGCGTGGCGATCAGACATGCCAAAAGAGAACGTCTTCAGACTCCTTCCCTTTCCCTAAGGGTGTAGAGGGGTGTCTTTAGGGAGTTGTATCCTCTCCTGCAGCATCTTCCTCTTCCCAGCATCCCAGTAGGTGTTCATCCACTCTATTTTCAGGGGTTTGGTTGGGTATCACGGACATTGCATATCCATTTCAGTTTAAAGGATGGATATCAGCTTTCTTACCAGGAACATCCTCCCCTAAACTGACTTAATTAAGGGAAGAAGTACAATCCTTCTGCATAATGGTGCAGTTGAGAAGGTGGAAAATGACCAAACTCCAGGTTTCTGTTCCTGGATCTTTCTAGTGTCAATAAAGGCAGAAAGTTTCATCTCATAATTGACAATTTCACCTTAAACAGATAAGATCACTTGCAGAAGAAGTCAAAAATCTTGGTCAGGAATTCCATAATTCCCTGCAGCAGTCTCCATCAATCTGCATACCTTTACATCTCATCTTTCAACTACACAGAAATATCTCTGGTTTTGTCTCAACCAGGAGGTACTCAATTTTGAAATTTAGAGCTCTTTGATTTAGTCCTATCTCCATCCTGTGACCCTTGACCTGGGGTGATGGAGGTGATAGCAGCCCATTTGAGTTCTTTAAGGATCCCCATCTTCCATTATTTCAGTGACTGGTTTATGCACAATGTCCACGGGGATTCTCTTCACAGCGGCCTGTCCCTCTGTCAATTTACAGTGAATTGACTTGTTAGATTCACATCCTGGAGAATCCAGATCCCATTCCTTCCCAGGACTTCATATTTGTGCAGATGAATTTCCTCACCAGCCTAGGGAGGGTTTTTGTTTGTATGGTTAAGATGACTAAATCCTGTCCCTCATAATGGATCATCTAGCCAAGACCATCGTTGGCTTGCATTTACTTCTCTTTCCTGGGAACCCCAATCTCAGCTAGGGAGACTTAATTTGTGCCCACTCAAGTTTCTGTTGTTGCACAAGGACTTGCATTCAGCTCATATCCTCCTGACCAGAATCTGAATTCACATTCCCAATCCCTGCCTCTGTTAGCACTGCATCAGATCTGGGATGATGTGCTTACCTGGAACTAAAAGTGGTTGTTCTTCATTGACTTTGGTCTTAGGAAGAATCAACCCTACATATAAACAACACGGAAATGTGGGCTTTGTTCCTGGACATGCAGGCGTGTGTCATCCTTATTAGGCATCATTGTTTTATATGGCCACCAGACAACACATCAGTAGTACCTCAGACCTGCCAATCCTTATGATTTTACTGCAAGTTTTAAGGAAATGACCCCTAAAAAATGGACTTAACTGAATAACAGAAATATGACTGTGGTAAAATTCAGATTCTGGCTTGTCTGTGTTTGATTTGGATCCAGGTTTCATATTAGATTCATTGGAGTTGGTTGGGGAACCAGACTATCTTTTTAGCAGTACCTCAGATGCTTAAACTGAATGTATTTTGTGATGCAAAACATCTGAATGATCAAACTGTTAAATATTTTTGTTTTAAGTGGCTCCAACCAGTGACAGGTCAGGACAGAAGTGACAATACACATTAAAAAGTTGGAATAAAAGGGAATATTTAGATCATTGGGTAAAATATCAGGAAGAGCAACAATTTCATTTAGTGTAAATCTTGTGTTGATTGGTGGGAAAGATGGTTGCCATTGCCATGGCCCATGTGAAATTTCATTTTGTTTTAAAGGATTACGTCAAGTTGAGAGATAGCAACAAGTCATTGAGCTATGTAGGGTTTGGAACTGCTGTTTGTGAAACTGTACTGGAGGTGATTATGGGTCATGTCAACTTTGCAATCTGTTTAGTTGAACACAATGTTTACCGTCGCTGCATCAGAAATGAATCACACTTTTGGACTTTTAAATATATGTTTTCCAGCATGTTACCTTACTGATAACAAGTCCAATATAAGAAAAAGACTGACTGCCTTACTGAGAAGTTCTTTTTAGGGTTGACAGGTCTGGTACTGTACCTCAGGCATCATGGAGGTACACAGGTTCCTTCTCATCATGTGGAAGCAGGCATGCTTGTGCCTTCCCACCTTTAAAAATAATTCTGCAGATGCTCTACCAAGTCAGGAGCTTCACTTCTTGATTCAACCTGGTATCCCCTATGTTGCAGCACAAAATGTCTCCTGCAAAACAGTCCACAGATTCTCTAGCTTCATGCTTGGCTCATCTTGGGTGATCAATCAGCCAAGGCCAAATGCATTGTCCAGGCTAGGAGGTAATCTACATCCAGGGTTTATGATGCAAAGTGGAGAATGTTCTGTAATTGGTGAATTAGGAAATGCATTGATCCTAGGTATCCCTCTTTAAACGCAGCTGAAGACCTTCTCTTCCTTTTTGAGGAAAGAGAATGGTCTGTTTTCTTTTAATGGCACTAGGACAGCTCTTTTGTACACTCTTGGTTTTCTTGGAATTGTGCCATCAGGTATTTTTAGCTTCCAAGACTGGTATCTTGTTCACTAATGCCAAGATGGAATTTTTTATTTGTTCATTTGGGTGTTGTCAAAGTCTCCTTTTTTCCAGCTAAGAATCAGCTCCACATACTATTGAGATCCCTAGCATGGGAAGAGCCATACAAGTTCCAGGTCTGGATTTTTGGTTTTAGTTGGCTTCCTTTAAAGAGAGATGGAAGAGTTGGAATCATCTCTTATTACTTGTCTAGGGCTCCTGATATTTTGGTATCACCATTTCTGGGTGGTTTTGTATTCACTGTTAAGTGAGCTATCCAGTCCATGCAGAGAGGGATATTGAATAGCTCAGTTTTGATTAAAAGAGGGAAAAATCGAGAGAAATACATCATGCAATCAGATTACAATATATAATTGACATGTTGGTCTGTTCCATTTATAAATACAGTATAATTGTGTCAAATGAATCTGAGATGTTGGCAGGGAATAAAATGAAAACTTGTCTCCAGCCTTCCATTATGAGCTTGTTTTGACTGCTGCATTGCCATTTGAAGTGCTAAGCATGAATATACCTTATTATTATCTAGAGAAGTGGATATGCTGCCTTGGTCCCTATACCTCATTGACAGCAGTTTGTTTTATTTATTATTCTGTTTGTGTACCAGTGCGTACAATTTTGTGCCCCTCGGAAGAAAGAAACATTTATTTCTGATGCTTTTTTTAGTTGTTATATTTTGCCATACTTGTGCTGAGAGCGGAGACAACCAAAGTATTCTCAGTAAATTAAAAAGAGGGCTGTTCTATTTCGTTTTCATTAAAAAAATGTCATTAAATTAGGCAATATTGATAGGATTTATTTTTGTGACCAAAGTCTGTGTCCAGTGAACAATTTTTCACCAATAAAATAACCATTTATACAGTAATTGGATACGAGTCACCTTACAAGTACCATCAACAGCTGACATCGTTCTTGTAGCTCATTTGAAACCCGTTTATATCAGACCCCTTTTGGATGATTTAATTTACTTGGAGCATATTAGTAGTCCACAATGTGACTTAATCAAAATGGCTTCTACATGCACATATGTGCTTAAAGCTGTGATGTTTCTTTAGTGTTGATTTAGATGCTACTTTGTTGGGTTTTTTTTCTTCAGGATTTGATGTTCGGGAAAAGTACTAAATGAGACTTTTGAAAGATTTTATTTTTATTGTATATCTGTGTCCATCATTATTTAACTTATTGTTAATTTCTTTGTCATAGTTCCAGCTGAACCAGATTTCCCCAGTGCCAACAGAATTGGAAGAGTCTGCACGTTTTGAAGACTTTCTCATGAGCAGCAGCTTTATTCAGGGTTTGAGGGACAATGTTGGATGCAAGTTCACAATAGTGAGTCATTAGTATATCTTTTGAAGCTTTTTAAACAATGTAATTTTGTAATTCCTTAAGGATTACTTATACTGCAGTGAAAACATTTGCTGTTGTCAGAGAATAGGTTAGTACTATAATAATAATAATAGTAATAATAACAATAATAATAATAATAATTAATAATAATAATAAGTTTATTCAGGTTAACAGAGTTAGTATGCACTAATCTTCCTTGAGGCTGTCATTAATACACCAGTCCCTCGATAACTCGCGCACAACGGGGTCCAAAAACATTGACCGCGTTATAAGTGAGGGCGCGAGTTATCGAGGGACCTATAACAAACAACAAAACTAACAAAGGGATCGACGTAGAGGCAAAAGGGGGGTGGGTTGGATTGGCATGTTAGTGTTGAATACTCAGTTAATAATCGTGCTAAGATTAACTGTGAATAAATATCTCTTCATAGCGGTGTATTTTGTTTACTTTTTTTCCTCACAGAGTAACATTAATTTCAGGATAACTTGCAGTATATTGAAGAGATCATCAAAACATTATTCCACATGGTTTCCGTTCGCTTAACACATGTATGACTTCACACCTTGTGTACTATGTCACAAATTTTTGTGCTGAATTGGATAAATTCTAGTTTTATTGTTTGATCCAAAGTAGACTTTTTTTTATACAAAAGTTCGACACTCATTTTGAAAAAACAATGTCGATTGAACGATGGGTAGATTTGATTGCGGTAGAAGTAAAATAAAAAATTTAAAAAAATGTACAGGGGTTAACCATTACCAACATGAATTTAATGGGTCTACAAATTTAAAATAACGTAAATTAGAACACGATAATACTTGCAGTTTGTGACACGTTTGGCAAATATCACTTCACATTTTGAAAACATCTGTTCATTTTTTTTTGTGTGTTACTCTTTGATTTCTCTGCCGCCTCTGTGTATTGTTCACGGATGATTATCTCTGAGCTGGTATGGATAATTACATGTGGCTTCCTGATTCGCTGAGCGTATTTCTCCCAACAATGAATTTTGTTTAATTCTATGTTGGCGCTGGAATCTCCAAAGCCGTCCATGGCTTGCCCTAAAATGAGATTCATTCTCCATACTTTTTGCCATTTTTTCAGCTTGGGCCTTGAGAATTGTTCCAGAGGTGGGAACACCTTGTTCACGTCGCTGTGTGAGCCATGCTTACCTTTAAATATTATCGTTAATTAGTTCTCCTTATTAAGTCTGTCACTGTAACAAAACACCACATGCATTTTAAAATGAGTTCGGAAGCCCTTTGCTATTTTATTTTCTTAGCCAACAAAAATTACATCTCAGTACATGCTAAAGTGAAGACTACAGACCATTGGTCAACTAGTCTTATTGTTTCATTAGTCATACAAACATAAAATATAAAAACCTTGTCATTTTCCATCGTAAATTTGAAAGTCACGGACGCCGTTAAATCGATTCGTATATATACATATATTTTATGTGCTTGTTCTGTTTTGACTTGGATATAATTAACATTTCATTACAAATCTATTCTATGATATACCCCACTATTTTCTTTATTGGCGAGTTCGAATAACAAGTAATGCATATGATCGCTTGTCCTTATAACATCTGCTATATGGACAGCGGCTTCAATAGCACATTGACAGACTTTCATTTCCCTAAAGCGAGCCTCATTTCCCTACTGGCAGCCTCGCTGATTTGAGCTCTTCAGTCAATTCTTGCCCTCAATCTGGTTTCAACTGGAATAACCAAAGCGTTAAGCATGTTTAATTACCGTGTAAATAACACGGCATAGCCATGTGGTTGTTGGGACAATGTATATCGTAATTAAAACAAGAATGAATTGTTGATTTAGCGGTGTTTATTGCTAATGGAATATAGTAGGGTTGTAATACATGAGGATTATCCCACTTGTCAGGTAACTGAAAATAGTCTTTTTTCTCTTTGCAAAAGCTACAAATAAAAACCACACTGAATAAATACGGTCTTGTACACTGAAAAAATTTGTTTGATTGATCTCTCTCTGGCGTGCGCGCGCACACACACACACACACACACGTGCGCATTCATGCGCATTAACTTAAACGTGATTTCAAGTTCTTTATTTTTTATTGCAATTTGATAATGAGATTATTGTTGCGGTAAAAATACAACTTGCACTTAATTTCTTGACAATGTGGACCGTATCGTTGCGTACAATTTACCAATAAATAATACCCATAACTTATACATGTTCAAACCATCTTGATCATTTTGCCAATATTACACAACATAACAGCTACATATGTTCTAAATGCAGACGAGCTTGCACACTGAGACATAATTCTCTCTCTCTCTCTCTCTCTCTCTCGTTCACTAATGACAACAAAATCTTTTTGAGTACTTTTGTTTTTATTGTAATTAGATTCTTGAGTTGAGAGCAGAATGAGACAGAAAATTTACGTTTACTTTGTACGTTTGTACCGTTAGGTTGTCGAGTAGCGTGTGTTCCATAATTTTTCGTACATTGATAATTATTTTTTCGTGTACGAAAAATTACATAAAATACGGTATGTATCAAGGTTCAATTTACCAATTTACCAATTCTTATCGCGATTTTTTTCATGTTCAGCACATTTTAAAATATATTTTCTTTGGAAAAAAAATCGGGAGCCATGCCGGACACCATGTTATAAGCGGGTTCGCAAGTTATCCGGGCGCGAGTTATCAAGGGAGTGGTGTACCATTTTGAAAGTATGTACTAGGAGTGAAACGATACACCTGTGCTGCATGTCAATATGATTTACAATACACAGTCTATGATATGATATATTATCGATACATGTATGAGCCTGATAGTCTTTCCATCTTTAGAATGTCTGTCAGTGGTAAGTGGTGCCCTTTTATGTGATTTACTGGATGTATTTCAAGGAAGCAGATTACAGATGGATGTATACTTTGCATTTATTTATATTCCATTCTTCATGACAAGATAACAAAAATGCTTTCCAACAGACTGCCTGTGAGTTGTGAGTGATTTTTATTCAACATTTTAGGCCATTTATTGCTGCTCCATTTTGTCATATGCAAGACTCACTTTAGCCATTAGACAGAGGTATTTTGATCAAATAAACATCTTCACTTCTTCATTTCATTTTTTTTCTTCCTTATTTATTCAGTTTATCATAAGCCTGATTGGGATGTATAGTTTTTTAGGCTAAAATTGCATTCTGCTTTTAAACCGTCTGTATTTTAATTTGGCTTGGTATTTTGTTTTTCTGTGTTTGAAAGGCATACAGTCTATGTCGATCAAGGATGTGCATCAGTCTTGTATTTAACACCAGTTTCTGGTTCACAATCACCCACTGGTAACTCCATTAACACTTTTCCAGCTCCAGTAATCTGATATACTTCATAAATTTAAAAAGTATTGTCATCATAACTATCATCAACCAGTATTTGCTGAATGAAATCATCATCAGATGATGAACCACATTGGGAAACATCCATTTTGGGTTTTCTAGGTAGCTCGTATTTTAAGCACATTTCTAAAACTTCTTTGATGCAAGGCTCAAACTTCAACATAATGCTTGTTCCAGGACACGATTTAGTTTAACAACCGTTCATGTCAAGCTGAAGAATCCAGATGTGTAAATAGTTGTCTGCGCAAAGACCAGATGTCGCGACAAAATGCTATGATACATAGAGGGGTTGTACAATTTCAATTTCAGCTCAGTCTGTTCAGGCAGGTGTCATACATATAGATTCATTATGTATTCATGTATAGACATAGAGAAAGATCACTGACGTGTTTTCTATGGCTGAGATAAAGGCAGTAAATTAAAATGACTTGTGCTGCAGAAACAGTAAACATTTAGTAAATTATGATTCTCCAGTAGTATTTGTCTGATCATGTTAAGAGATGCTTCCAGGGTGAGCAATTGTGTGGTTCACGCAAAATTTGTATGAACTCGCACACTTGGAAAGCAATGATGCATGAGAACTCCTGCAGATTAATTTCAAGTCTTGCATATGAAAATGTACTCAGCACAGTATGTAACTTTATTCAGCCGTTCACCCTTAAAGTACTTGTAGAAATGGTAAAAATATTGAATCACTTGTCGCAACATGTATTTTGCCACAACTGCTTATACATCTGGTTTCTTTGGCTTGACATGAATGGTTGTTAATCTAAATTTGATTGGCACATTGGGCCCCGTAACAAGCATTGTGTTGAAGTTTGAACCTTGTATACAGGAAGATTTACAAATGTGTGTTTTAATATGGGCTGTTGAGAAGACCCAAAATGGCAGATTCCCAGTGTGAACTTTGCTTGTGCTCAGTTACTTTTGAGGGCCTGTATGGATTTAAGCCAGATTTGATAGGTCAGACTTTATTTTTGTTTAAGTTTAATTTTCATTGCAAATCTAATGGAGCTGCAGCCCTTATTTGTCTTCAAACTTTCTCAATTAATTATATTACCTGATCACATTAACATTAGGAAATAACCTCCATGGAAGCTGTGGCCAGCTATTCTACACATTCTTTTTTGGAATTGAGGATGCTTCAGATCATACTAGAGCTCTGTACTCATGGTTGTCATTGAGCGATTTGACAAAAATGGGGGCAGATTTTACCCCATTTTAAAAGTCCAGACTTACCCCAGTGCTTGGCCCACTGCCGTTGAAACTGAGCATGTGGGATTACAATCTGACTTTTCCTGCCTGCTGTGTCTAGAAGTGATATATACCACACACAGTATGCCATCCAGGCAGCTGACTAACCTTTCCTGATGGTCACTGTATAGGTTTGGTTGGTCATTTTGGACTTGGAGATATGATGGATGTGGTCATGTGAATTCAAAAAAACAAAAAAACAATCCAAGAATTACATCAAGTTGAGAGATAGCAAGAAGCCATTGAACTCCATAGGGTTTGGAACTGCAGTTTGTGTGAAACTGTACTGTAGGTAATTTATGCTGAAGTGTACTTTACAAATTTTTTGTTGAAAATAATGTATATCATCAATGCATCAGTCTTGAATATAACTTCTGAATTTTTTAAATGCATGTTTTCCAACTTTACATTAACATTACATTTGTTATGCCTTACTGAGAACTGGTTTAACTTGGGAAAAAAATTGACTGCCTTACTGAGAAGGTCTTGTTAGGGTTGGCAGGTCTGGAGTTTTGGTGTATTTAAATTTAATTTTTACCCTGTCATTTTGTTGGAGGTATATTGACACATTTCTTGTTGAACTGCATATATTATGAATGCCATTTTATTCCCAAAGATGTTACCTATTTATTCATATTCTCTACTCCAGATATGATTTTATCTCCAAAGTGTCATCTAAGTTTTTTTTTTCTGATTTTTTTTTCTTGACCTCTTTTGCGTCAGGAGTGTAAACGTAGGTTTGATCCTGTATTTGTAGGTCGGTTAATATGGAATGGCATCGATTATAAATATTTATTCCTTAAGGAAAATAAAATCAAATCAGTTAATTACAATTGCAGGGACTTGTATCAAGATTTTTTTCTCTCTGTAGGAGCTAGTCAATGGCAGCTTGTGTCGGTCAGGTTTACCTCCCCTAGCATTGTCTCCTGGCAGTAAGTAGATGTTTGTGTTTATATACAGTAGAAATTACTTGTGGCCTCACACCTAAGTTCTGTGAGCCAGCTGCAAAAATTATGGACCATGGAGTGTTAAACCATGGGCTATTTAGATTATGCACCATAGGGTATCAAACCATGGGCCATTTCGATCTTGGAAAGTTATGTAAAAACAAGAATATTTTAACATAAGAATAGAGTAAATTCTTATATTTGTTTTCAGTTCAGTTTTAAAATTAAATGTTACCATTGACAATATAGGATATTTGCATTATATTTCTATTGGAGATTTATACAATTGTTATTTCAGTACTATAATTATTCTTTTAGGCTTCTAATTGTATATTTATTTATGTTCTTTATGACTACTTATCCAAAATTTAATCTACAGAGTTTAAAATGCTATGAAAACCAAATCATTCCAAAATGAATTCCACATTTTCTTTATCAAATTGTGGATCTAACATTTATATATAGTCATTGGATGACCTGTAGGGGTTAGGCAAGTTTAAATGTTCTGTGTGAAGCAAAAGTATAATATACCCAGTATGGGCAACATTATACCCAGTGTGGGTAACATTTAGAGATTATATGCTCAGTGTGGGTAACATTTAGAGATTATATGCCCAGTGTGGGTAACATTTAAAGATTATATGCCCATTATGGGTAACATTACTTCAGGATGTTATGTCCATTATTGGTAACATTATTTAGTGATGTTATGCCCATTATTGGTATCATTATTTAGGGATAATATGCACAGTATGGGTAACATTATTTAGCGATTATATGCCCAGTGTGGGTAACATTTAGAGATTATATGCACAGTATGGGTAACTTTACTTAAGGATGTTATGCCCATTATGAGTAACATTATTTAGAGATTACAAGCCCAGTATGGGTAACATTGTTTGGGGATCTGTTAGATTGGCTTTCTGATGATGAACAACCAAGAAGATTTTGTGTTTTGTGTAACTTCAGCTTGACAAGAAATACTGTACTATTAATAAAACCTTAATAAAAAAATCAACCATTTGGATGTCAAGTTTATTGTTGTTCTGGGTTTAATGCTCTTTCTTAGTGGAAGATAAGGTATACATGGTGGCAAGTATAACTGGTGGAGGAAGAACTCTGGAAAACACCTGTAAGAACAATGGACCCATGGGAGGCTACTGGCAAACTTTCTCACATACCCACATTGGCCGAGCCTGAGACTTGAACCCACGCAGACAGAGGTGAGACGGCAGAGATGGGTAAAGGCTAGCACTTGAGACCACTCTGCCACCTGGGGCCCTGACAAGTTTGTTGATACCTGCACATTTTTTTTGCACATATTGCAAATTAGTGTAACCAGTATTTCATGCTCCAGTGACTTATGTGAACCTTAGCATTACTCATTTTCTCTGACACTAATATCTTTTTAGTCATGTAACTGGTATATTGATGCATCATGAGAGGTACTACAACCTTCATTGAAAACTAGGTCATTTACCTAAATGTCATGCTTCCGATTAATTTTAAAATTTTTGTTTAGGTAAGGTTCTTGGACACTATTGCCCGTGTAGTAATATAACATAATATATAGATGTATAATAAAGAATGCTTCATTATTTAGTCGAAACAAAGTTGGATTTGGACTTTTTTGATATTTTCTTAAAATGTAGCTTTAACAATTTTAGTCATATTGCTATGATGATTGCACTGTGGCAGGTTATGGTGATATCTAGCACTGGGGCATCATGCTGCAGACATGTAGCATCATGTCCCTCCCAGTCGCATTATCCTGACACCAGGCTGACCATTGCTAGCACTAACCTCTGACTTTTCATTATGTCTAGTTGGTCCTGAAAGAAATTGGTCGTTTGCATGTCCAATATGGTTACCACTGCTGCCATCTGGAGAATCTTGTTATTACTACTCCTCCTGAATGGATGGTCTTAATTAACATGTGGCTTTTACTGAAACACGTCTTATAATGTCTAGTTGGTCTTAACTGAAAATGTTGCTGCTCAGACACCCAATACAGTTGCCATCTTGAAAACCTTTATCACTACTTTGCCTGAATATATGATCATAATGAAAGACTTATTATGATGTCTAATTGGTCCAAAATGAAAATGGTGCCAATCTGAATCCCCAATATAGCAACCATGATGGCCATATGGAAAATCTTATTGGTACTTCTTCTAGATGGCTGGTCATTTGACAATGTACTTTCACCAGGAGACTTTTTATGATTTCTGGTGCGGATCTGATGTCCAGCATGGTCACCATGGTGGCCATCTTGAAAGTCTTGTTATTGCTACTCCTCTTAAATGGAAAGTCAATGTGAAAACAATGCAAATTGACCCACAATATGGCCACCATATCAGCATGGGTTTTCACCAATTGATTTTGAATGATTACCTAGTTGTTTCCAAATGAAAACGGTGCCATTCATACAACCAGTATGGCTGCCATGATGGCTGTGTTGAAAATAGTGCTGTCTCAATTCCCAGTGAATGGATGGTCATATCAAGATGGGTTTTTAACTAAAATACTTCTAATAAAGTCAGCTTGCTCTTAAATGAAAATGGTGCAAATCTGGCATCCAGTATGCCCACCACTACAGCTAATTTGAAAATGTTATCAGTGAAGACTGTTCATTGGTATACTGTTTGCTTTTCAATCATTATGGTTAAAATGTTTCCTAATACTTAAATACATTTAGGCTTTTGTTTTTTAGACAAGATCAGTATCTAGTGATATAGTTGGAGGGGTATGTGCATAATTCATGATTGAACTTTGTTATACAGTGGCAGATTCTCTAAAATTATTGATGAAAATGTTCGAAGTGCAATGACAGAGGTTTTTCATGTCTGGTAAATCATAAACTTAATATGATTTTTCAAGGTTAGTTATGATAACAAGGAGTAAATACTGAATCACCTTGCAATATTGAAAATCAAGTCAGTTATGATTAGTATTTTGTTATGATCCACATCTCCTTAGTCATGTTAAAATTTTGGTATGAATCGAAAACTATGCATGATCTTCTATCATGTGTACTTGGTATAACTACAGTGTGAGAGTAAGTATAATTTACAATTGCATTCAACTATTGGCAGTTCATTGTATTTTAATTTATGGTAATAACATGATTTTGTATTAGTATGACTGAGCAGGAAAACTCTCCAGTGCATGAATATATGAATTGCTAAATTTCATGCTGATATGCTTGTTTTTAATGCAAATTTTAAAAATCTGTCCTAACTATTGTAAAGCTGTTTGAGGTACAGCGATGAATCACAGCACACTTCTGCTTCTCAGTTTGATAGTTTCTCATGCATCAGTCAAGATTTTAGATGTATCATTGAAGGTTTTATATTTAAGTATAAGGTCACTGATGTCCCCCCCCCTCCTTTCTGCACTTTTCCTCTAATTTCCATTGAGGGCAATTAAGCTTGGTTAATTTTCATGTCTGATAGGTAGCTGGCTTAAATGTCACAGTAAGGTGTCGTTATTGTGAACTTCTAAGATCTCACTATGGTAGACAGGAAACATAGTTTAACTGAATTTGGATGCTATTATTATTGCTGTCAGATTAACAAGAAGTTTTGATATAGGCAAGTTTTATTAAAGTGCTGGTTGTGACTTTTTTCAAGTGCTGATCATAATTGTTTGAGCTGGCAACATATGTATGATTGGGCCAGTGTCATCACTGACTGATAGATGTCCAAGCTGCATTTTAGGTGAGACACTGCATTCCTAGGTAGTCATGTTTAATATTACAGTTGACCTGTGCCTGAAAGCACTGAAACACCTGCTTCCAAAAGACCTTGCTCTGCAGATGATAGGGAAATGGTACACAGTCCGCAACATCCCTGGCACAATAGGGAACCAGTTGGAGTGGTCCCTCTTCATCAGGTGCCTTCTGATGATGATGGGATATGATATATTACGGCTTGCTTTCACAGCATGCAAGGTATGGAGGAAAGAATAGTTTTCTAGTTTCTTGGAAATTATGTTTCCTTTCACAAGACAGTAGGGGAATGACATTAACATAGAACAGTTTATTGCTACAAACCATAGCTTAAGTCTAATAAAAAAATTGAGTTTAAAATTGTAGTCAGTTAATTTAAGCATATTCTGAATCAAATTTTTTATGATGTTTAGTTTTGGATAATAATGTAAAACAAAGCCTTAATATGCATAGTATATGTTCTGTTTGTGGAATTTCTTAGTTTTAATTTTCTGATTCGTGGTTATCTTATCAGTTACTTTACTTTAAGTCATCTTATGTTGCAGAATTTTTTTTCACAGGGATAAAATGGCACTAATATTTAATTGTATAAAGGTGTTGAGGGTACTCCAGAATCAAGGCTAACCAAAGTGTTTGGAGTTGGCCAGTCCAGTTAATATTTAATTAGTGGTGGACTTCGATGATTACCTTCTAGAAGAAACCCCGCTTCCTTTCATTTCAGGAATAGCTCTTAGCCAATTTAAACAGACTAGTAGCAGCATAAAGGAGCAAACAACCAAGCTTATTTGGGCTGCTTCTATTGCTTTCAAAGGCAGCTGAAAAATTAGGGTGTATCTCTTTGTACTCCTTGGCATTTTAAAAAATGTACTCATCTCATGGGTAGCTCTTCTAATGATGTACTTGCCAACAGTGTTTTTACTACAAGAGAAGTGGCAGAAATGTTTGTTGCAGAAAGATGCATGTCTGAATGGAGAAACATGACTAGCCTTGCAGTAATTAGTTCCCAGCCCTTTTCAGTATTCACTGTCACCGGTTGGTAATCTTGTGATGAAACAACTGAAAAATTTGCCAGAATTATTATATTTCTGAAAGAACAAATTCCACACACTACTATATCCATGTGAATGTTCAAATTTTGGTGCTATTGTGTAAGCTGGATGTTTACTGTGTGTGAAGGAATGTTGGCTTGCAACTGACTGCAATGTATACACAGGTTTCTGATGTCAGAGGGTTGTTCATTACTTGCCTGACTAAGCATGCATCACTTTCCTGTTGGAATGTGGTGGAAACAAAATAGTAGTAAGGTGTGTGCAAGTCCCAGTGCAGACTGTATATGGAGAGAAAAGGAAACTCCCTGTTAGGAACCTCCCAAATATGTGTGTTTCTGGTTGGCTGATTGTCCCTGTTTTTCATTGACAACCTGCACTTTTTTCCTTCAGGGTAAAAAAAATTCCAAAGAAAAATTTCCTGAAATTGATTTGTGCATCTAATTGACTAATTTAGCTGGTTTAGCCCAGTATTGAAGTGCTTAGTACATTATATATACTAATCATTATAATATATATCATGTTTAAAAAAATAATTATAAAAAACTCCTGAAATTGATTTGATTATCTAATTGATTAATTCAACTGGTTTAGCCAAGTACTTGAAGTGCTTGGTATATTATATACACTATTCATTATAACATGTATAATGTTTAAAAAAACCCCACAAAAAACAAAACAAAATAAAACACCTACCAACCCTAATGTTTAAAACCAGTGCAATAGAAAACACATTTTTTTTCGTGCCTTAGGCCAGCTGAGCAAACACGAATTTTCAGGGAATTTGGCTTATGCCCAGCCTCTTGTGTAGCTCTATTTTAAAAGCTGCCATTTTCAAGCTGTGTGGGTCACCTGTTGGTGGTTGAGGTGCTGCCAGAGCTGGTGCATTGCCCTTCTGCTTGTGGGGTAAGGGGGTCAAAAGTCCCTCAATGCTTCATACTCATTGTGTAATGCAAATGCTGGTTGTGCATGTACAATGGTCAGGTATATACCTTGTGATATTTTTCTCTGAACAAGTTTTTTCAAGATTGGAAGCTGGATCACCACCAACTGTTGTAATAAAAACCTTAGTCATTTTCTGGCCCTTTTTTCTGCAGACTAGCCTGTGGTGCACCCACTCACTACCACAAAGGGCAGCAGAAACCTGTTTCAGACTACACTTGCTTTCCACACAATGGCAGTGCATAGACGGAGCACATCCTTTCTCTACTTTTGAAGGTGAACATTACAGTAATCCCTCCCAAACAACTTTTATCAACAAATAGTTCCTCCAGCTATCAACCATTTGCAGCAATTGCGTGTTTTCATTTCTACCTAAGTATGCCTACATATTTTTCATTAAAATTAAATGGAGTGATTTTAGAGTCCCAGGCTGGTGAGAACAGCAGGTCCTGTTTTTCTGTTCATTAACCAGACACTTGTTTTTTCTTTTTGTTGCAACAAACAATTTTTGCTACCTCTCCCATTCTGTTGATGTAGTAGCTGGCCCTTATATCACTAGAAGACTACCCAAGCGATGAGCATTTTTTGGAAGCTTCCTTTAGGCTTCAAGAGATATGCCCCAATATTTTATGTTTGGAAGCTGCAGCAATGGAAACTGCCACCCTTACACCACAAAAGGTGGACTATTTACCCCTCTACTGCTCTAGAATAATTTCATTTGATTTAATTATGTTTATTTAAAGGGATATGGACAGTTCCTTACATCTTTCACAGAGATGTACACTAAAATATAGATCATAAAAATCTTGGATGGGTAACATAATGAGCAAGATTCATGAATATTAATGAGATGATCCTTGCATCGAATGGACTATGCTTTTATGAAAAGCCATAATTCTGATCATTTTGGATCAGAATTTGAATAAAGGCCAATGTTATCAAAATCTTGTATGATGAAAGTAAATAGGATTCATTTTTAATAAAGAGCTGATATTAGATCTGATTGGATGAACTTTCTGCTATTGTTAAGCCACATTTTAATAATAGTAATGCATTAGCAGCTACAGCTTCATTGCTTTCCATTTCCCAGGCTCCTTGTCCCCAGTGCAAGCTAATTATTCCCTTCTCCAAATGACCGCTTCAGTGGCCTAGTGGCTAGAGTGTCTGCCTTGAAAGCAGGAGGTCACAGGTTTGAACCCTGTCCGAGTCATACCAAAGACTTATAAAAATGGTACTTGCAGCTGCCTCGCTTCGCACTCAGCATTAAGAGGTGTGGGCTAGGACTGGTCGACCTGCTGTCAGGATAATGTGACTGGGTGGGACATGGTGCTATACGTCTGTGGCATGATGCCCTAGTGCTAGACATGACTATAAACTGTCACACTGCAGACATCATAGCAATATGACTGAAATATTTTTAAAAGTTATGTTAAGAATCCAAACCACACACACATCCTTCTCCAAATGGAGCATTAGTAAGACAGAATTGAAAAGAAAATAATCCCTGTCTGACTCCTTAGTCATAGCCAACTGATGGAATACCTTCTATTTTCCATGGACAATGTGAGTATAACATGTGCTCAGTGTATTTTGCCTTAGTCATCTTTAAATTTCTTTAATGACAATCACTTATTTTTTTTATGTCAATTGAGAATTTACCTCCTCGGTCTTTGCTTTATTTATTTCTGTGTTACTTTTGCTAATTTTGAATTTGTTTTGTACCTTGCTTAGCTATTGGTACTTTAGTGAATTATATTCCCTTTCATATTTCCAGTGCTAGGGTAAGTATTAGTTTTAGACTTTGTTTTGTGTGACTTTTTTTCTTTCAGAGCTTAACATGTCATAAGGTGTGGGTTAAGTGCAGTTACAGAAAGGTCCAATGGGATACACAACACCTGCTTATTATGCACTGGTTGTACACACATATGAACAGATGTCCAGTTTATTGTCTCTGGACAGGTCAAGTGTGGGACTTCACAGAAAGTTGCCACAGATACACAGGGAGGTGCTGGACCCTCGTTCTTCTCATCACCACTGGATGACCCCCTTCATTTGCAGGAGTCTGGATCTCTTCCCATGTTGGGAAAGACAAGTGCCCCTGTGGTGAATGAATGTATCACAACCTATCTTTGACACCTCCATATCCTCATGCCTTGTCCAACAGAATTGCCAGAGAGATGCTGGGAGGAATGGTCTCGTTGCACCATGGGAGCATTTTTACGATAACAGTGTATTTTCTGTCCTGATCGATTTCAACGAGTTCTCAGAGGAGCCAGTAGCATTGGTTCCTTCCCCTCCATTGCAGTCCCCTGCTCCTTTTCACCTGACAGGTCAGGTGTTGGAAAGGGAAGTTTTATAAAGCAGTAAATGAAATTTGCTATTATCTTCCCTCAGACTTCTGTCCTAAGCCATCTGATGTGGAGGACAAGAAGATTCTTTTTCTTGCGTCTCATGCAGATTTTTGGTTCTTCACACTGCAATGATCAGGGATCTTGCACAGAAGTTTTGCTGTGGCCAGGAGTTTGCCAGGTACTGGAAGGGGTGTTCTGTTCTCCCTTGTATGCTCTGGTTGTTGGTCTCTACATTCAGTTGTCAAGTTAATTGTCTGGTTTGGCACACCTCCCCCCATGCAGTGGAACTTATATGGAGCTTAAGGCCTACATTTAAGTCATGATTGCCTCACATGCTGATCCCTTTTTAGCAGCTTCCTTCAATCCCTTGAAGGAGGATTCATTGTCTCCAACAGCATGTAGGCATTTGCTGGAGGCCTGTCATGAAGACTTCTAGTAATTTGCTCTCCATGTCAATGGTACTCTCAGGTTTCTTTACCTCTGCAGGGATGCCACTTTGGATATGTCTAAGGCTTTGCTGTACAACAGCAAGAGGGCTTTGGAATCAGATGGGGTAGTTTTTCAGGGATTTTTGTCTCAGGAAAATGCAACCCTTCATATAAACAACTTGGAAATGTGGGCAGTGTTCCTTGCCTTGCAGGGATGTGTCAACCTGATAAGGCATAATTAAGTTATGGTCACCTCAGACAATACATCAGTAGCAGCATACCTCCAGTATCAGGAAGGTACACATGATCCTTATCTTTGTAAGTCTGGAACCTCCTCAGTTGGGTTGCATCAGAGCAGATAACACTTGGAGTCTGCCATATTCTGAGGAAAAGGAATATTCTGACAGACAGTCTATCCAAATGGGACCATGTGGTCTTCACGGTATGGTCCCAGCACTGGTTCATAGCAGAGCCATTTTTTTTCAGCTGTGGGGGAGACACTTAGCAGACTTGTATTTTCAGTACCAGGTCAGAGGGCCTGAGTGGTGGACACTGGCACTCTCAAGTAGGATTGCCTATGTATGTACACCTTCCCACTTTTCAAAATAAATCCACATGTGTTCATCCTAGGTAAGGATCTCTACTTCATGGCTATTCCTAGTAACTCTGATTCTGTTTCTCTTCTTTGCCAATATGTATTTCTGGCTAAGAATCAGCTGGATTTAGTAGCCTATTGAGATCCACAGTTCGAGTTTCAGTCTTGTCCGCACTGCGTATGATCAAGATAGGCTCCTTTGCCAAGGGAGGGGTTTTAAGTTTTATTTGGTTCTCTCTGAAGGGAGAAAGAAGAGTGGGAATCATCTGCATCTCAAGGGTTCTTCTGATATTTTGGAGGCCACAATTTTGAGGTGATTTGACCTTGCAGTCAAGAGAACTTATCAGGTTCTCCCCAAGAGTGACTTCTCTTCCATGACAGTTAAATCCTATAAAGTTAGAGCTATTGTTACATCTTGGGACTGCTTGAATCACTCCTCTTTGGATGATGTTATAAGTGCTGCCTTTGGAAGACTCACACTACCTTCTCTTCTTTTACCTTCAATCATTGGTACACCAAAGTCTTTGGTTTTTGTGTTTCTAAAATGTTATTGTGGATCATCTTTCTGCCAGTTTATACTAGTGAACACTGCTACCAAAAGGGTGAGTAAATATCAGTTTTGTGGAGGCTGTCGGTCTCCCTCCTAATTGATAAATTCATCAGTGTAATAGTAGCAAGTAATGTATAGTGTTTTACTGCTATTAAATACAATTTTTTTTTGTTTGGGATGTGTGTGTAAAACTGATTTTAATTTTGTATTTCTTACCTGCTACTATTGGAAACATGCCCTACTTCCTGTACTCTCGGTCCAAGTCTTAAAAGGAAAGTATTCAGTTGTTTGCGGTGACTGAGGAGTCTTCATTTCTTGATCTCTAATTTGGAGGACCAAATAATTAGCTTGGGTTGGGGACTAGGAGTCCTAGCAAAGGAAAGCCAAGTTATAGTAGTATGTAGTGTATTACATAATTAAAACTGGACCGCTCCTGTGGCCCAGTGGTTAGAGCATCCGCCTCAGACGTGGGAGGTTGCGGGTCTGAACTCTGGCTGATTCATAATAAAGACTTATAAAAATAGTACTAACATCTGCCTCACTAGGCATTCATTATTAAGAGGTTAGTATTAGGATTGGTCGGCCTGGTGTCAGGATAATGTGACTGGGTGGGACATGATGCTATATGTCTGCAGCATGATGCCCTTGTGCTAGACATCACTATAAATTGACACACTACAGACATGGTGGCGATATTTCTGAACAGTTGTTAAAACTATGTTAAAAATCCAAAACACACACACACACATAATTAAAATTAGTTTCACACACACGTAATTAAAATTAGTTTCTCCACAACTCAAGCTACATTTTCCGTTTGATTTTTCATCAAACTTCAAATATTGACTGTATTAATGAGATACCAATCCGATTGGCAGATTGACTAAGATAAGTGTAAGAAATGACAAGAGAGAGCAGAACTAGTTCTTAAGGTTGATTGAATGTTTGTCAAAGGCACAAATATAAAGCAGACAAACAAGACAAACAATAAACACCAAAGATAGCACTGAATTTGCTAAACTTTACATGGTCATAGATTTGATATAAGTATTATTTCAGAATTGTGGTTTCATTTTTTTAAAACTGGATTAAAGGGTTTATATCATCATGATATTGGATGACTTTGATTATTCATAAAAGTATGTGCAAATTAAGTATGCCTTTATATTTAGAACAATGTTTGGGAGACAGTTTACCTGTGTTCTTACAATACTACATCAGGTTAATGATCAACTGTTAAGTTTTGGAAGCCATGTGAGCAGTATCAGGACAAGTACAGATATTTCTGATGGCTTCCGTCATTTGTAATTTCTTTTTCAGTGTGACTGTGACACATCAATGTCACCAGTACAGTCAGCCAAGAAGTCCAAACCCTCTGACCAGGGATCTGAAGAGGTGATTATTGCAGGAAGTTCTTTGCATTGGTTAATGTCTCTGATAAGTGGAGATTGCTCCATCTTTTCATTTGAGGAACTTATTATTTTAAAATAGGCATTTGTAGCTTTGAAAAATATTCTATTGAACAAGAGTGGATTTGTAAGTATATGGTGAAAATTTTATGAAAGTGAACACAAAATTTCTTTTATACAGACCAAAAATTGTACATGTTACATAGTGAAAACAACATTGTTGTCACACAGTCTAGCCCATCTGATGAAATCCTTCCAGTCAGTATGCAATTAAATGATTCACATCTTGCTGGCAACTGGTGGTTGGAATGTTATTTTTTATGTTTGTTTTATTTTATTCACCTTTTACAAAACTTTGACATCTTTACCTTGTAATAATTATCATTTTATTAGTTCATATTTATATTATGTCTGGAAGTCTTTATATGTCTAGAGTTTTTAAGAAAACATTTTGCAGCCCCATATAGCGAATATTGTATTGACATGTCATTAAACCCTACAGCTGTAATACTGCTGCTATTATTAAGAGCTAGGTGTATGAAAACTATAGGACACAGCTGGATGATCAGTTTTGTGTGTTGATTACAAAAAATTCTTTTTGAGTGAATGGTGACAGTAATCCTTAAGGGTACGCTGACTAAGCAACATTCTTTCTTTATTTGAGAATTACATTGCGGTGTGAAGATATCCTGAGTAAACTAATCTTAATGCAGTAAGGTTACCTTTTTGTATTGTTGATAAATCATAGAAATATGTTCAAAGATTTAAAGAAACATAATGTAGGAATATGTTTTAAACAATGATTTAAAAAAACATAATGTGGATTAACTTTGTGGGGTAGAAGTTTTTTAGGACTTTTGGTTGCCACTATCCAAATATTAAAAGTACCTGTCTGAAGTGATACAGTCGTAGTAATAAATGCGATTGTTTTGGAGAATATCCACAGTGTGTGTGTGTGTGTGTGTGATTTTTCAACAGCAGTAATAATGCCACTCATTAAATGTATCAGCATGAAAATGAATTACACATTATTCATGAACAGCTTCACAATGCTAAGACTGCTCGTCTTTAGTGTGGAATCAGTATTAAGTTTCATGGTTTCATGAGTCCTGTAATACATGAAATTCAATTCTTATGAATTTGCAGGATTGGGAGACGATGTTAAACTCAGAGCATCACAAGATGTGTAGCAGTTCTATGGAAGGGTTCCTTGGCTTGGCTTCCAATGACGATGTGTTGGACAGCATAAATTACTCAAAACCTTGCTCCATTGATTCCACAGCTATGCTCTTTACTCACATACCCTCTGCATTCATGGCTTTACATCTAGTTTATGAGGTAAAATATTTAATGAGGTAAAATATTTAATGAGGTAAAATATTTATTTTTAAGTCTGAAGATGTGTTGATCATTCCATTATTAGCCTGCCTACATCACAAAATAGAAACTTATATTTGCTGGTGGAAATAGTGACGCTGATATTCTCTTCTTTTGTCAGAAAGGTAGACATTTGTGTCAAACCAGTCTTGGTGGAAGCGTGAAATATCAATCACTTTGACATACATCTGTCTGTAGACACCCTACATTAACCTCAGTGTTATAGTTCTTAGCAGGTTCTACAAAAAGGGACATTTCATATTGGAACGTTTTGTATTCTTTTGAAAGACTCATCATCATAGTGATGACACATTGTGTCATTTACCCTATGTATTTATTAATGCATTATGCCGACACAAAGATTACATAACTTTGTTTTCAGAAATGTAACTTTTGTGTATGTTCCTCATATTTATCCATGCAGCATATGAGATTCTAGTTTATAATTTCTTCAGTAAGAATAGCTTGTCCAGAGTCTCAGGGCTTTTTTAGGAAAACTCAAATTGCTCATGCTGCCAGTGGAAAAAACCCTTTAAATTGCAAGTTATTCTTTAGTACTTCAGTCCTTCACTGATTTACATTACTGCTAATTCACATATTCAGTAGTGCAAGGTAATACCCAGAAATTGTGATGTTCATATTAAATTTTGGAAAAGTGGTTTATGAGAATAAACTCTGAACTTGGACTAAGAATTTAGAAACAAAATAATTTTCAATAACCTTTCTCACAATATTGGTTGCTGTTTTCTCAGTCAAAGGTGATGATACCCTCCAGTTAGAGCATCCACCTTGTATGCGGGAGGTCACGAGTTTGAATCCCTGGTCAAGTCATATCAAAGACTTATAAAAATGGTACTTACAGCTGCCTCGTAAGGTGCTCAGCATTAAGAGGTTAGTGTTAGGACTGGTCGGTCTGGTGTGACTGAGTGGGACATGATGCTACATGTCTGCAGCATGATGCCCCAGTGCTGGACATCACTATAAACTGTCACATTGCAGACATTGTAGCAATATGACTGAAAATTTATTAAAGCTATGTTTAAAAATCCAAATCATTCCCCCACTCCAGTTAGTAATTTGAGATCTAGAGTTTAAAAAATATAAGATCCCAGTAAGATAACTTAGCCCACTTTTGACTGTTGGATTATCTTCTTTCTTTTCCTTCGACTCTGTGCATTTCTGTGTGTCTTTTTTTGCACTCTTCATTTCATCATTTAAGCTGTCTTTTGGCATTTCCAATTTAAATTGCATCTTTTCATGTATTTGTTATTTTCTTCCCAGTCCTTCCCATCTTTTCATGTGTCTGTGTCCCTTTTCATTGAATTTGAGTTTTGAGTATCTTGTTGGTAAAGAGGTACTTCTTGATTTTGATAAATTACAGGAGTATTTCCTATCCAGTTGCTGTTTCTGTTTATTGTGTCTTTATATTTCCTTTTAGAATTCAGTAATGCAGCAAGATGTGGATAAATGCAGTCCCCGAAAAGGCTGTGTGGAACACATACTTCCTTGTGCTTAGCATGCACTGCATGTGTACACTTGGACAGCTGTCTCGTTTGTTGTCTCAGGCCATATGAGGGATCGGACTTAATGGAAAGTCAGGGTGCCATTAGGGCCAGGAAGAAGGAACCTTAGTCTTCCTCTTTATCTCTGGAAGACCCCCTCCATTCTCAGGAAGGTTGCTCTGCACTTCCCAAATTAGAGAGCTTGCTAGCTTCTGTAAGGGAGGTGTCCAGGGAAAGGAAATTATCTGCTCTGTGTGTATGTGTGTGTGTGTGTGTGTGAGAGAGAGAGAGAGAGAGACAGAGAGAGAGAGAGAGAGACAGAGAGAGATGGTTCAAATGTGTCAGATCCCACAAGTGAGGGGTTCTTGGCACTTCACAGTGTAGAGATGTCATCAGCACCCAGCAGTGAGTTACGCTTTCATGATGGCATGGGAAGGGAACCACAGTTGTCTCCTCACTTTAGTTTTGAGTAGATCTTACTTTAGGTCAAGTAGATTTTGTTTCTCAGAGTCTAGTTCACCAAACCTTTGAAGTGCAGTTCTAGTCTCATTCAAGTATAATTGGATTTAGGTCAAGGAGATTTCGTTTGTTGGAGTTCCCGATACAGACCCCACAGAAAGGTCTTAATTATCTCATTGGTCAACTGCCAGGCCATGAGGGACAGCAGGAACTGGGGGCACAGGGTCACAATCACAGGCTGGTGTGTTTGGTGACAGTCATTGAATATCTGTTGCTGGTACCCAGTTGGTGGGTACCTTTATCAAATAAGTCATTGAAGGTCTCTCGCTGGATGCCAGGCACAGGTCACCAGGAGATGTGTCAAGTGAAATTCAGAGATGATCTATGCTGACACCAAGCACCAATCATCAGGTACTGTCCCAAGTGACAGTCACCAGACACTGGGCAGCAGCCTGTCTCTGGACACTGGTGATAAGATATGGTGTGTTAGTGCTGATGTTATATTTTGGTTCTTTGGTTATCGATCACCAACTGCTGAATGTCGATCACTGATCACTGAGTGACTGACACTGCTACTTCATGCTGGGTACCGGGTTTTGATCATTGGTCTTGAGGATGGAATCAATTCAGTAACTCTCTTTCTGAAGCTCATTCCCCAAAAGAATTTAATGGAAACAGTGGTTTGATGACCTGTCTGAGGGAAGAAATCAGGTCAACACATTTCCCTTCATGAAGTTCCAGCTTAATCCCTATGGGGTTTTTGAACTCTCAACAGCTGGTGGTGAGTTGGTCATGTCTCCTTTTATGCCATTATACCAGGGATTACTTTACCGTGGCTCCATGGATTGGCAAACTGAGCATGCCAAAGATCATCCCCACCCCCTCTGACCCCATTATAGTGGAAAGGGAAGAGGGATTGCAACTCACTGCCTCCTGTGTCAAGAGGGAATCATCAATTTCCTATTCCATGGAGACAGGATCAGTTGGTTAGTCCCTTTCTCCCCATCCCCATGAGTGGAGATGAAATGACAAATCACCAGTCATAAAATTATCTTATGCCTGGAGTCCTATCTTGTCCTGATAGTGAAGATTTGTGTCCACAGATGAGGCCCCAGAAGATCTGGTCATATCAGGTCCTTCTCATTTGTTGGGTCTCCTTCATCCCATCCTATGGATTGCATGATGGAGTTGGAAGTGTGGACTCCAGATAAGGCATTTTTCTGTCCTATCAAGGAATAATCCATGTTCTATTTGACTGAATCTCACAAATACATGCTGTCATAGCAAGACTGGATGGGATGACTCCTTTGACTACCTACCACTACCTCTCTTCCTTGAGGACACTGAATGTAGCAACAGACTAGGTACCCATTGGAAGGTTTCATATGCAGCCTCCAGTTCTTGCTTTGATCCAAATTTTAACACCATCTAATTTGATGGAATAATCAGTACAGGTTTCCTACTGGAGTTCTGCTTCATGCTTTGGAACCTCATCATTGATGCCTTAGATTCAGGCTGGTGATTTCACCAGGAACCCAGCAAACCTTCACATCAGCAATCTAAAAATGTTGGCTGTTTTTCTCACACTTTAAGGGTGCCTTAGGACAACTCTGTCATGGTTGCTATGGACGACACAGCATTCATAGTGCACCTCAGATGTCAGGGGGCACTTATGTGCCTTCTCACTGCAACGAAGTTTGGATACATCCTTCATTGGACAGCTTCAGATTCAGAGATCACTCTCAGAGTCGGCCACATTTTGGGGAACAGAAATATTTTGGTGGACGTCTTGTCCAGACAAGGGCAGGCATTCCTTGCAGAATGTTCTCCATCATTTGGTAGCAGAGACACTTTTCAGCTATGGAGAAGGACAATGATAGACATATTCATAAGGAGACTGATCAACAGCAAGATTCCTGTTTGTGTCATTCCAGTGCTAGAATGGATAGTGGACACATTAAGTCTGAGGTTCGATCGACTGTGCCTG
Organism: Megalonaias nervosa; assembly: GCA_016617855.1. Lineage (NCBI taxonomy): Eukaryota > Metazoa > Mollusca > Bivalvia > Unionida > Unionidae > Megalonaias > Megalonaias nervosa. Next base: position 93,133 of record JAECUM010093252.1, read on the forward strand.
CACCTTCCCACATTTTAGAATAATTCCTCAGGTTCTTCACAGGGTCAGGACTTCCAAGATGGCTCATCCTGATATCTCCCCTGTGGTTCCAGTAGTCATGATTCAGCTATCTCATCAACATGTTGGTCAGCTATCGTGGAGTATCCAAGAGGATCCCTCCTGCACAAATATTCCACCTTCATGCCTCACTCATATCAGTTTTCAAGCAAGGTTGCTAAATGCATTGCTCAGGTTAGTAGATAATCAGCTTCCAAGGTTCATGATGCCAAGTGTAGAATTTTCTATTATAGGTGCAGTGGGACATGCTTCATTCCTCTCTGCGATCCTTGAACTGCAGTTGCAGAATTTCTTCTGTTTCTCTTAGAGGGAAATGACTGTTCAGTATTGCCCATACGAGCTATAGAACCATACTCAATGGGCTCCACTGCAGGGTCAAACCCACATTTTTTAGAACTAATCTGATACTTTGAGCTCCACAGACCAGTCATTTGCTCTTCGGTGGAGAGATGGGGAACTTCTTGTTTGCTGTCATCTAAACCTCTGTATGAACCATTAAATATAGCTTCTGTCTCTCTCTAGCATTGGCAATGAAAAGGATTGAAATTGTTACTTTCTCATTGTAAAAAGATTGTTTACACTTCTGAGGTAATTATGATTCTGTTCCTCTTCTTTGCCAACTTGGATTTCTAGCTCGGAATAACCTAGCTTCAGTTCCTCCAGCTCCTATTAAAATCTCCAGTCTAAGTTGTATCTCTGCTGGGAATTATCAAGATAGACTTGTTTTCCCAGTTAGAATTTTACAATTCTATCTAAATCAAAAGAGGAAAGAATACATTCACTGTTCACAGTAAAATTAGGAAATAAATTCTGCTAGCTGTCAAATCAAGCAATCCCAGACAGAAAAGAAAAGCTTTTCTGTCTATATAACAGAAAAGACAGATGGAAGAAATTCTTACCCATTACCTCTCCTTGACCACCACTAGGTGGCTACCCAACTACTATATGTGTACTAGATTAAGTGGAGGGATATAGGGGTACATCAGCTGGGTACTCATATTTGAGGGAAGGTGTAGGATGGTTTAATAGTAACTGTCAGAAAAATACAATTTTCAAATCCAATCACATTAATGTTTGAAGAATAGGTAATATGAAATGCATAAGCATCCAATCTCGATCACAAGAAGTCTTTGAGGAAAGAATGGCTCAATTTTCAATATAAAGGATAAGCTGCGTTCTTGCTGACAGTAATGAATAGATTATGTCTGCAGGTGAAGATTTAGCGGAAACTTTTCATGTCTCTCTTTGCACTTTTAGCTTGTCTGCAAAATCGTGGACCAGATCCCTTCTTACCACAATGGTCATGCAATGCAGGTAGAAGCTGACAGACACTTTGTGCAAATGAGACACATATCATGCACATCCTTTTGTTGACTTTAAAATCTTTGCATTTGGGACATTTCTTTATCTTTATTCAACTGTAATGGCTTCAACAAAAAGTGGTCAAGAATATCAAACACTTGTTACTTAAACATGAGAGTAATACAGGGAGAATGTTCAAATAATCATCAATGAGGACCAACCAAACTGTGCCAGAGCACATGGTTAGAATAATGAAATCCAACAACTGTGATAAATTCACCAAAATATGTCTCAAAAGTAATTCATTATGTAGGAAATACATTAATGAAGATATCCTTGGATTAAAGAGACCAAGCAGTCAGTGTTGATCATGGTATGGTGTTGATCATACTGAGATTAAGCGAAATCTGAAACTGGTAAACATCCAGTTTCTAGAAAGCTGTAGTGAACGAATATCATTTCTGGAAGGATCAGCTGTAAAGCAAGATAGCTTTCATCATGTTAGACAATTCAGTGATTGCTGCCTACCTCTTTTGAAATGGGGGTATAATCACTCGACCTGTGAGTTCAGGTATGGGCCTTTTTTTTTTGTACTCCCATGCTAAGGACCATGGTCTACATTCAACATATCCCTGGCATACTTAATGCATGGCTGACTTACTGTCAGAAAGGGCCAGACCCTTGACACTGACTGTTCCTTTAATCCATTGACCTTTAGTAGATTTAGGCATTTTGGGGATGCCCAGTGATAGACCTTGGTGTGATGAGTTGGAATCACCACTTTGAAGGTGTGTGATGGAAAGGGGTGAGTTTTCAGAGACTGGTACATCAACAGCATTGTCCTTTAGAGTATCTTAATCCTGCAGTCGGCTAACTTTTAGTTCAGACTTTTTGAAGAGTGAATCCTGTCCAAAATTATGATTGAGTATTCTAAGAGAAACATAATCTTTATATATTTAGCTACATATTTGTTGGATTTCATGTTATCACCCCAGGGTCATTGTCTGGTGTGGGTGAGGGGCATGGAATGGGAATTGATATATGAAATAAAACTTGTGAGGATTTGCAATGGTGAGCCATTGGAGTTGCTCAGGTTATTATTATTATTATTATTGCATTCATTTCACATTTCAGGAAATGAAACTAAACACTTTGCTATTAGATGAGATGGAAAAACTTGTACCGCTTTTGTTTCATCTTGCCAGGTAGGAAAGAGACATCCATCATTAATGCTTGTCTTAGTTCTTATGTTCAAGGTTATGGGCGTAATTTGTTAAGAAAGCATATTTGATGATAAGATATGTTTTATCAGTGTTGAATGTACTAAGACAATGTTAGTTTTGAAGTAATTTCTGTATTTGCTTAACTTGGATGTATGCTCACAACGTGAGTAAATTAGTTTCACAAGTAGATTAATATTAAATGCCACAAGCAGATTGCAGCAAGCGTCATATTTTATTATTTGAGCATCATAAATTTCATGTCTTATTAATGTTATGAATATATAATTAAATTGCTTGTGTGTTTTAAAATTCTTTTTTATTTTATTGTTGTTTCATTACATTTGATTGTAATGATAATTTTCATTGGATTGAGTCTCTTTTCGGAAAATTCACTTGACCCAATTAGAGTGTAAGATTTCTTCAGTGCTATTTTTAGCTCACTCTGGTTCATAGATCTTGTAAACCTCAAGATAAAACGATTGGCTATTACCAAGGTCATTTTTGGCCCACGTGTTAGCTGAGTTGTAAACAGCCTTTCTTTTTTAATTTATTTCCGGTGTGAGAATTTGATTGTTAGATAGAGCTATTCTAGCTGCATGATAAATGGCATTTTTTTATTGCGCTGTTCAAATTAGAAATCACATAGCCCGTTACGTGAGCCACCAATTGATCTAAAATCGAGGCTTAAAACAGCCATTTTCTACTAGATCTAGTCAGAGTTGTATCTTTACACCTTGAGGGTACAAGGTGTTTCAACTGTTGACTAAATCAGTAATATTTAATTTTTTGGGGGTAGGTGTCAGTATCTACTTTTAAATTGACCAATGTAATTCTTTGTGTGATTAATAGTTATTCTTACATTCTAGTGACCTGAAATGCGACCTTTATATGGATTATTACCAGAGAGACTTTCCCCATCTGTTTCATGCTGTGGATGATGTGCACCAGGTGACACCAGGTGAGCACATACTGGTTTTTCAAGTAACAGGATGTCATTTATTTTCATTATTTAAATACAGTGTATGTGCAGGATGAAAGGTTAATTTCTCCCTGCTCTAGACTTCAGGCCTTACAGTGTCACAGCTGTAAATAAAATCTACATGCCATTTGAATTTTTCTGAGTATCTATCTTGGTTCTATGATGAACAGCTTTTTATGATGTTGAATTAATATAATTCACATTTTGTGGCTTTTATTCATCTTTGATGGAAATCTGGTATAGTTCCATTTTATAACCCTGCTAATTGAACTCTTTTCGTTGGGACTGTGAACTCTTAGCTTGCATAAAAACTAATATTTTTAACGTGTTACAGGCAGTTTATGTTTCAATGTTTGATGAGGTTATGGCAGTCACCACCAGCATATCATTTGAGTGAAGCTGTTTACGTACCTGGTCTCATTCAAGTCATGAGATGGAGGTCTGATATATTTCTCCGGTTTCATCTTCAAGATCTCAATTATACTTGGAGGGATCTATGGTGTATATCTGTAACACATCAGACTACCTTTCTGGGTCATTGAACTGCTTCATAGTGAGGTGGGTTGGTCTTCTTCCATTAGATTTGCAGGAATATACTGTTGTTGATCTGTGTTAACCCAAGCCTGGATCTCAGCTTCACACACGTTTGGCTAGTGTAGCTAGGGCCAGCCCTGTGGTAAGATGATGTAATTCCTCCACCTCTTATTCTTTAGTTGTATTATGATAAGGTTATGTATTTGAAGAAGAATGAAATATTTGGAGTAAAGTATATTCTACTTACCCAAACATAATACAAGCACTTCTTCCCAAACCCTTCCTGCAGTTATTTCATTGGAAGAGTATGAATGATGGGATTTAGCAATGATCCCTCGATTCTGAGGGAGACCATGCTCATTGTTTGTTGCAGTAATGAGATGATGCTTTAACTCTTGTATTGCTAAAATGGGCCATAAGATGTGATTAATATCTCTTTTAACTTGAATAGCTGGATTTGGAAGGTTGTTGATGTTCTCCTAGCATACATGTATTATGATTGGGTAAATTGGGTAAGTATATTAAAGAAGTATTTTTGATATCCCTGACTCTGTTGTTTCATGAAACTTCTAGACTGTATTCGCCATGCTGGGTACAGCTTGTCACAGGCATAAGCAGATCAGATTGACCCACTGATTTTTGCATTTAGATTGGTTGTTCTGACACTGTAGTGACTGCTCTGGTGGCCTTGTGGTTAGAGCGTCCACCCCAGATGTCGGAGGTCATGGGTTCGAACCCCAGCCAAGTCATACCAGAGACTTATAAATATGGTACTTATAGCTGCCTCGCTAGGCGCTCAACATTAAGAGGTAATGTTAGGACTGGTTGGTCTGGTGTTAGAATAATGTGACTGGGTGGGACATAATGTTACATGTTTGCGGCATGATGCCCTAGTGCTAGACATCACTATAGACTGCCACACTGCAGACATCGTAGCGATATGACTGAAAAATTCTTAAAGCTACATTAAATATCCAAATCGCGTGAACACACACACACATGCGCACACACACGCATGCACGCGCACACACACACACTGTAGCATGTTCATCCATGAAACTTGGTAGCGATATGACTGAAAAATTCTTAAAGCTTCATTAAATATCCAAATCGCCTGCACACACACACACACACACATATGCGCACATGTGTGTGCATGCATGCACGCACACACACGCACACACACAGACACACACAGACACACACACAGACACACACACACACACACACACACACACACACTCTGTAGCATGTTCATCCATGAAACTTGAAGATGGGTTCATTTATCTTAAAGGATATTTCTCACCATTGGTAAAATTAGATTCACCACAAGTTGCTGTTATGGAGACTGGGCAGTGAGTCCGTTATGGAGACTGGGCAGTGAGCCTGTCTCAGTTTGGAAGGTAGCATCAACAAGATTAAATCATTTATTAGAAGCCAAAGTGTTACCTTAAACTTAATGTGAATAGATATGAAACAATAATTCATTGTTAACCTGCATTTGCATGTTCTTGGTCCACTGTATGTTGTGGATCATTTCCAACTTAATGTTATAAATTCATGTTCAAAAACACTGTAATTGGATTCATAGGTACTTTATTTGTTTCCAGCTGAACAGTAGAACTTCATGTTAAAAAACCCCAAGATACTTACAACAGTGACTAACATCATGCACATCATACCAAGGAGATTTGCTTGTGTGTTGACATATACATACCAAATTGTTCCTCCTCTTGGACACTTGAGAATAGGTAATAAAATGTATATCATAAATTTTCATCCACTCAACATGAGACCAGAAATGAAACATACAGTTAAGTGGAGTCAGAATTATTGAAAATGGCTGCCTTGATGGAGATTGAGGTTGGGTAGGGTGGTGTGGTAGAGGGCTGTGTATTCAGTCAAATACATTTTTCTTGCTTAGTAGTGTTTTTTTTTTTTTAAATGAAAAGCATTTTTTTATTTAAAAAATAGGCTGGTATATAAACAATGTCTGAACAACATGGGTTATTATCAACACCATAGTATGAGCTGAATGTTCATGTCACCACTTTTGGATTGTGAGAAGCACTCACAACAAAATGTGTAACATCTCTCAAGATTGATTTGGTTCTTGTACATTCTCAGAGTTGCCTCCCCTATCTCAATGGACCTAATAATTTTTCTTTCTTTCTGCTGCCAGTCTCATTTTAGGCACACACAATCTATCTTCAGTAACCTGCCTTTATTATTATATTATTTAAGTGGCAATTATTTCCTTCTATTGGTACTTAATTAGTGCATATCTTTTTCATATCGGAACCTTTTTGTTTTATTTAAGTGGCACAATTTTTTACATTTATACACATATATGAAATTATGTGTTTGTTTTAAATCAGAGCCATTTGTCTTCTTGAAAATATGAAATATTATCCAGTAAATCCCAAAAGAAGTTTGTTGGTGTAGAATATGTTAAAAATTATTAAATCAAGTAGTACAAAAAAACCCTGGTATAATGATTTTGTATTTTCTTGTCTAGATAATATCCTGGCATCAGATTATTGGCCACATAATTATTGGCAACACCCAGGAATTCCCATAGTAGACTGTACTACGATATATTTACTGTATTGGACAATAACTAATTTGATATATTAATTCATTTTAACGCATTTGCAGTTACTTCTTGAACACAGTATGTCATAAGTTGTAAAAGGTTGGGATTTTATCATTTCACTCTTAGGTAGAAGTGTTTTCACTTTGGTCTTTCATTGCACACTAGCGTCTGCTGGAAACTTAAAGATGGTGAGAAAGATTCATGATCTTGTATTGATGTTTTTGCATGAAAGTGTGCTGTTTCATTGCAGTTATAATGAACAAACAATATTTTTATTGAAATTGTGTCATTGATAGATACATGTAAAAAATAACCAGGGTTGTATGCAAGTGAGTTGGCGTAGTTTTCTTGCTTTGGCAATTTATCAAGCAATTCCTTACACTTCTTGTTAGTCATAAATTAAGAGCCTCAATCACTTGGTCTAGCTCCACTTAAAATATCTAGAGAAGTATCATTCTAGACTTTTCTGCCCAAAAATGTCAACACAGGATAAATTTTCATTTCAGAGGACCTTCAGAAGATGCAGTATCCACAAGTGTTCAGCAGGAAGGTCCCATCTGTTCAGGACTGGATCATCCACAGTCTGGAAGGAAGGGAAAATGGATCTGTCCTGTACATTCCCAATGTCTGTACCAACATACAGAACATTGTGTCAGTATGTATGTGTTCTGTTCTTTATTATTTTGGATCAGCTGACATATAAATATAGCTGACTAATACCATTTACTGACAACTTACCCAAGATTCTCTTGTTATCATCAGGTTTTCCCCACAAGGAGCCAGGATGTTTTAATGCTGTAGTTATACTAGTGTATTACACGTATATATATGTGCATCAGAGTAAACATTCAAAAAGTTTGTTACATGCCGAAAAATTTCATCCTTTTGGTTTTGTTTGGAAATAGTCTTCAGATTGGAATAATGGTTTTAGATTTGTGATTCAACATGGTGGAACATGTCAGATTGACTAGGTAATGCCATTTATAATTGAGGAAAAGTGGGGGGCATCGGAGCTGTTTACCATTATGATTTCACCCTAGTTTCTAGACAATATTTCACAAAAATACAAACTGGTTCAGGTATTGATTTTATGGGGAGAGTCTTTTTCTGCCAGAAAATGCTATGTGCTTGTTTATTAAGATTTTAGTTCTGTCACTGAGGCACTTGTTATCCTGTATTTAATCATCTGTATGATTATGAGTGAGGCCATTACATCAGAATCTTATGAGTTGCATTATGTGATGAACTGTTGACAAATAAAACTTTCAAAAAGCAATGGATTCTAAAATTGCTCTGAGACGAGATGATCATCTTAGAGATGAAGGCTTGTAACCTTGCATCAAGCAATTCATGAAAGCTAATGTTTGTATAGCAAAATAGGAGTTGCATAGCTACTAAGTGTCCCCTTTTTTCTGTATTTATCCCGTATTTTGGACCTGAATACAGGTGTATGTTTTTGTTGCAAACAATATGCTTTTTAATTAAAAAATAATAAAAAATTTCCTTGTAATTTTCAGTTTAGAATTGGCACTCAGTGGAACAGGGTGCCCATTCAGAAGGTGCAAGAGTGCAACACATGCATCTTTAACATTAAATAGTGCAACATATGCATCTTTAACATTAAATAGTCCAACACATGCATCTTTAACATTAAATAGTGCAACACATGCATCTTTGACATTAAATAGTGCAACACATGCATCTTTAACCTTAAATGGTGCAACACATACATCTTTAACATTAAATAGTGCAACACATGCATCTTTAACCTTAAATAGTGCAACACATACATCTTTAGCCTTAAATAGTGCAACACATGCATCTTTGACATTAAATAGTGCAACACATGCATCTTTGACATTAAATAGTGCAACACATGCATCTTTAACATTAAATAGTGCAACACATGCATCTTTAACATTAAATAGTGCAACACATGCTTCTCTAACCTTAAATAGTGCATGCATCTTTAACCTTAAATAGTGCACATGCATCTTTAACCTTAAATAGTGCAACACATGCATCTTTAACCTTAAATAGTGCAACACATGCATCTTTAACATTAAATAGTGCAACACATGCATCTTTGACATTAAATAGTGCAACACATGCATCTAACCTTAAATAGTGCAACACATCTTTGACATTAAATAGTGCAACACATGCATCTTTAACATTAAATAGTGCAACATGTGCATCTTTGACATTAAATAATTAAGGAGGGTTCTGTGCTACTTTACAGATCATTGTAGATGTTGTAAAAAGATACTTCTGCATAAAAATTTTTAAAATCAGTATATGTTCCTGAAAATCAGTATTATTTTCATAAGCAGTCAGTATTTTTGTACTCTGGGGTTGGCAGCTATGGAATTTGTTAGCTAATTAGAAAATAATGATGCTAGAAATAACTACATGCATTCTTTGGGAGTTACTTCAAAAACTGTTGATGTAAGACCAGTTGTTAGTGTTGGTATGGCAAACTAGACAGGTGACTAAAGCTACAGAGTTTACTTTGTGATACTTCAGATAGACATCTGTCAGAGTAAACAGGTCTGTAAGGTACGCACATGTGTATAATGCACATCCAGCTCTGAAAAACATAGACACAGTCTGTGATCGTATAATGTATTGATAGATTTTGTCTGTTCACTTGAAATCATTACTAGAACAGAGAGCATAGACTGATCTGTTGGTGAATGTGATGGTTGTTCATTTGACATAAATAGTAGATCTAACAGCATTGAATCTGTTCTGCTGGTTGATATGATGGCAGAACTGGATCTATACTTTTTATTTAAAATTACTAGATTGAATATTGTAGACTGAGTTGTGTCTATACTGTTCATTTAAAATCTTCACTAGATTGCACACTACAGACTGACTTGTACCTTTCATTTAAAATCCTTAATATTTACACACCATCCCATTTGTTTGTACCTCCCAACTGATTTTAAAAACAAAAGGCTTCGAGGATATAAAAAAATGCACAAAACTTAGTCCTTTCATTCATTGATTTATAATTTGTAACTTGATTGTTGCCATGAGATCCCAACAGCTGTCAGCTTGTTGGCTCTTTGATTCAAATGAGTTTCTTTAAAAATGTGGTTGCCGTATTTGCATGGGAAGTGCAAATACTTTACACTGGACACTATAGACTTTAACTTGTGTCTATGCTGTTCATTTAAAATCTTAAGTAGATTGGACACTGTGGACACTTGTGTTGATGCAGTTCACTAAAAACCTTAAGTACATTGGACACTATAGACTTTAGACTTGTGTCCTTACTGTCCATTTAAAATCTTTACTAGATTACACACTTTAGACTCTAACTTGTGTTTATACTGTTCATTTAAAATCCTTACTATATTGGACACTATGGACTCTGACTTGTGTCTATACTGTTCATTTAAAATCTTTATTAGATTGGACACCGGTGGACACTTGTGTTGATGCATTTAACTAAAAATCTTTAGTAGATTGGACACTATGGAATCAGACTTGTGTTTTACTGTCCATTTACAATCTTTACTAGATTGGACACTATAGATTGACTTGTGTCTATAATGTTTATTTAAAATCTTTACTAGATTGGTCACTATAGACTCTAACTCATGTCTATATTGTTCATTTGAAGTTTTGATGACAGATATTGATGTATAAGCCCATTCTTTTATTGGGTAGTATAACCTCCATAAAGTAATAATAATTAGCTTTTAATTAGGCTACAATTGAATTTCTCTAGTGTGAATTATTTTTGCATGGACTGAAATGTGATTACATGCATAATTAATAATGGACACAAACGATGATCAAAAGCATCATTGCTTTTTGAAAAGAAAATTAAGATTAAAGAGATGATATTGCACTGAGAACATGAAAGCATTCATTGGTGAAATGGGGATGAAGATCTCACATAAAAAAAGGCAAAAATCAGTTTTGCTTTCTTTGCTTAGTTTGGTGAAATAGCAGGTGCTAATTGGAAGTGGTTAGTTTACTGCATCCCAAAAAAATATAATAACTGAGATATCTCATTAGAACAAATATTAGCTGGTTCATAGGTATTGTTACCTATATGAGGCAATTGTTATAACAAAATATTATGTCTGCATAAGTGTTTTTTAATTTCCAATGAAAATATCCATTACCTCCAGGAATTTGTTACAGGAAGGTTTCTTTCTAGCAAGACAGCTGTACTACAAGCACTTATTGCAGCTCAGGTCAAGTACTGTATGTACTTGCTAATAAGACAAGCCCACCTGCAAACTGCACAGACCCAGATCTGCTGTTGCATAATGCAGTGGCAGATCTGGGTCTGTGCAGTTTGTTAGGAGTAATAAGTATAACAAACATAATAGACCATGATCTGCAGGCACAATATGCTATGGCAGATCAGGAGCTTTTTAGTTTGCAGTTTGGTTTGACTTATAAGTGAGTATAGACAGTAATAATTCACAAGTGACTAAGATCATGCAACTGATTTGTGTGCAACAGGTAGCAAATTAGTTTTATTATCTAAAACACAAATGAATCATTAAACATTTTAGTACCATATGTATTAGTCTTTTTATTATATACATCTGCCTGACAGAAATAATGTTACGGTCTTCTCTATTTCATTGTTGATTCAGTAAAAGAGTTATGCGAGTTGTTTTCACGTTGAGTGAACGAATTTGTGGTATAAATGAAAAAGATGTCAAATGAAGCAGATTATTAGAATATATGAAATGTTGAAGTTTGCAACACACAGCAGTGTAGACAATGTGCATAACAAGACTTGCCTACAGACAGTTGAAGGTGTTCCCAACATAAAATAAGTTGCTGTGGCTGCTGTCATATATTTCCAGTATATAAACCTTCCATACGTATTAATGATGAACAGTCTTCCATCCTCTAATACGAACAAAAATTGTCATAAAAGACCTTAGCTTTGTAGCTCTTACTCCATGAATTTATATTGTGAATTCTTTGCTATTTTTTTTCTTTAGGAAAGCTATATTACCTGCACATGTGTGTGATATTTCCCTTTCAGTTGTATGCTTTGCTTTTGAATAAACATATGAACCGGGAACAAGCAATTGAAAAATGTCTACGAAAACTTGCTCCAGCAGGTAAGTATATGACAACCATCTATTTTATATCTTTAATATTTATGCTGTCACAGAAAATTTTTTGTTTATATCCAATACTTAATCAAAATTTTGATCAACTCCTACTCCCTCCAAGACGTCTCACATTAACATTGGATAGATTTGCAGTATCAACATACGGATGCTTTTTATAAAATGATGATTACAAGCATAAATTACTCGAAGTATTAAAATACTTATCTGTATCTTACCCATACTGTATATTATTATATGCTCATTTATTTTTCTATTAACTTTACATTGTCAGAATTTTGTAGTATTTTTCGATACTGCACAGCTTCCTACTGCACGACACATGTCTAAAGATAGTATTATGTTTTAGGAATATCTTTGTAAATAAACCATGTACACTCATGTCCTAGATGCTTTAACTTTTGATTGATATGATTTGTTTGTGTATGAACTAAACAAGCTGTTTCATCTATATGAAAGTAGAGATGATAAAGTTTACGATGTGGACGAGTTCACTGAGTCACAAATGAAACTTTCAAACAAGCAAATGAATGAATTTGATATTCGCAATGTCAGCAACAAACATGAGAGATGCAATAGTTGAAAATACCATTCATATCATTTAAAAAGTTATTTAGGAGAAATATTTGTAACTTTTCGCAAATACAATAGTTCAGACTATGACCATTGCTCACCAGGTTCTATAAAAATAGCGTAGAAAGCATATTGAAGCCAAGGGCTATCGCATATCTGTCAGATATACCATTTTACAAGTCAGTCAAAACACTAAATTTGAGAAAAAACTGCAACTGAAGGTTTTGGTAGGACACTAAGAGCATCAGTGCCAATAAGCCAAGACAATGAAAAAGTAGTCTATCCCCTGGTTAAATGGACTGTCACACAACTGGTGCTTTACAATTTTCCCTGTTTAACTGTTTTTATACAATGTGAGGCTAGTGATACAAGCCATACAAGTCAATAGCTGAGGTCCCTCCAACAGTGAGCATGCAGATAACAGGGCATAAGCATATGTCTTCTTTAGGTGGTAATAATAATAGCTATAAATTTACTTACATGTATGCATCTTGAATTTCCTCACAATGTACTTTCATAGTTCTGCAAATCAGAATGATATGACTCAAGTCATGAGTTCCAAAACTTGATACACATAACAAAATTGTACTGTAATTTCAGCTACATTTCCTACTGAAATCACATTCTCCGTACTGCACTCAAAAGTAAATGAATATGATATTCCATAGCATCTTTTCAATAATTTCAATTATAACAGAACAGAAACTGAGGTGTGGTTGAATTAGCACCAGTCTACTGCTCAGATCTCATGTACATCATTCTGATTGACTCAGCTATTACAAAAAAATTCCTGTTCATGACAACAGAAAAGCAAAATTGAGTTGGATCAGCAGAAAACAAAATCCATCCATTCCAGACCAACTAGAAAAGTTGTTTCAGTGCACATTCATTCACAACATCACTCTAAATTTCAATTTTATGTAGACCAGACAGGAACTTTTGTAAAACTAATGTTCATATTTTTCTATACAAATGCAGTAACCTATAATTATTTAAACCCAGGTTTGCAAACCATCGGGGGGGGGGGGATCATATATTTTAGTTGTATATGGAATATTACCTGTTTGTATTATGTGTGTGTGTTTAATTTTAACCATACTCCCTATGGATATAATTATACATGTGTAAGTGTAGTTTGACATTTTTCTTCATTAAAAATATACTGTGGATTGGCATTTTGAACCCATACCAAAGCATGAAAAACATTTATGCCCCTGGCACAACTACAGATTTCTTATATATATACATATTTATTGAACCCAGGCGTAAAAGAAAAGATAATGTTTCTTATTTGTTTTCAAAGCAAGTCTGTGTGGAACATTGATTCCATTTTAGATCATACTTGGTATGAGTCATTTACTACAATTGTTACTCCATTGTGTATAACAAAAACATCTAGACCAAATTTATTCAGGGATTGTGTTTTATAAAATGCAGGAGAGCTGCCAACTGCTGTCCTATTAGTTTTGAGGAGAGTTAATTCAATCACCTCAAATATTTATGATATTATCATTTATGGCACATAAGGTCATATATGAAAATGGCGGAACCTGTAAGCCTATCATTACTTGTAAAAGGCAACTGCCGTGGGACAAAACTTGAGAAGTTCACTAAAAAAACATCAGGAAATCTTTGTTTTGAACAATAACATTGGGGAGAGCAATGTATCTCTCTCCTGGAAGCAATTTAAGAGGATGATGGCATAAGAGCAGTCACGCTCCTCAATATACAAGCCCTGATTTATTAATATTTCTTAACCTAATTATGATTAAATACTCATTTTGGTGTTTACTTCAGAAATTGATAACTTTATGTTATGTGATCCCTGGATGATCTTCTGGAGAGCAATAAAGAGCAAATATTTTTAATATCGTGTGCATTTTCAGCTCATCTTGGTTCTTTCACATTATGTTATGATTATTCTTTACTTCTCTTGACAGGATATCATGGAGGGTGACATTTTTATCTTTTAAAAGAAATGTCAATTTGCATGGATTCTTCCCATTCTATGCTATTAACAGCTTCATTACTACACTGATAAAAAGAAGTTCTAAACTTATCTTAATTTTGGGATAGCAATGATTTACAAATTTATCACTTTCATATAATGCATCAGATTTTGAATTATGTCAAAATAATGACTATTTGTATGAAAATGAAAATTTTGTTTCATTAACACAATTCATGTACATATTGATAACTGTTGGGGTTGGATAGGTCTAATGTGGACACATCACAGGTTATATCTGACTGACTTCAGAGCATAACATCCTTGAACAACAGGTTTTAATGATTGTGAGTTTACTTGTGAAGGTTTTAGCTTTTTATTTTGTTTATTTCTACATTCAAACATGAATTTTTGTGTGGCCTTTTGATGCTTGCAGTCTATTTCGGTTGCAGACACTATCCAATTTTTTATTGTGACCTGATTTTGGTTTACAATCAACACTAATCAATGCCTGATTTTTCTTTTGTTTGCAAATACAAATGTGATGTGAGTTAAAATTGCTTCTTAAAAAAGTTTATTACTTAAAATGTGTACTGTTTGTTATAGAGTATTATGGGTATACGGTACTGTATGGGTGACACATAGAAAGAGGTCATATGTGTTCAGTCAATGGTAGTTTCCATGATTCAAGTAGAAAGCTAATTCTAAAAAGGTAACACTTGAAGTCTACATTTTGCTGTTTGGAGTTTTTTTTTACATTTCTTGATAGCACCTCACTGATTGCATGAGTGTACTTTAGTGGGCTTACAGTTGACACACTTTAAGATATGTACATCCTGATGTGGAGGGAGAGTGAGGAAGGGAGGGAGAGAGAAGGAACAGAAGAAGAAAAATGAAATAGGACTAAAAGTATGGAGATAGGTTTAAATAACATACACAAGGGCGGATTGATTTTTTAATGGGGGAAAAGAAAATTCCAGAAGTGATATCACCACTGGGTTATAAGTAGAGTTGCCACCATGGCGATATCATTTTTCTCCCGTTGATATATTTTAATATCTCATTATGAAATATATAATAAAAAAGTAATTTGCTTGTTCGTAACTAACTTGTTGTGTATCTTGCCATTTGGCAGATGTGCTTCTACAACACAGCTCCAATACACCCTAGAATTTCTTGTCTTCTTGAGTCTTGAGGAAGGTGAGGTCAATATAAGCCATCTACCTTTGCTAGCAAGACCAGCTATCTTCACTACCAAGACCAGCTTTCTTCATTACCAGAACCATCTATCTTCACTACCAAGACCAGCTAGCTGTCTTCACTACCAATTCATCTATCTTCACAACCAAGACCAGCTTTCTTCACTACCATGACCAGCTACCTTCACTACCAAGATCATCTACTTAAGTCTGGACATCAGCAATGCCCTAAATCCAACTAAATTCATTGATTGAGCTTCTGTTTTATTTTTTATTAACACCTACCTGCCTGATTAATTATCTTTTCCTGCTTATTAAAATGGGGAAATTTAAAATGGTGACAATATTTGCTGATATATTTTAATCATATTTTCAGGTCATCGGGCTCCCACTGTGGACTTGTCCATGTCCAGGAGTTTCTGTCGTTCAAGTCCAACTGAAAACTCAGTTGAACGCATGGTGCTCTTCATGATTGAACAAGGTAATTTACATAGTAGGGGAGCATCCTATTCCCAGTAATGCATGCACATTAGTGAAGAGAATTGTTAAATTATTGTATTTGGTGTTTCAGTAGAATAAACCACCTAAAGAAGATTACTTTGGGACATTTTTAGCTCACCTGTACAAAGTATTAAATTAGTGATTGCAGTGCCCCTGGTGTCAATGTTAACACAGATAGAAGCATACAATGTACTGAATGTCAACCATTCTGTCTTGCCAAGTCCATTGCAGCAGTTTGTAGTTTATTTCATAGCACATGTGCTCAGGGGATGGGGCTGAGGGTGCATACTGATTTGTACCTGATTTGTACGATTTTGGTTTTTTTGTGTGCTTAGCTTGGGTGTTTTGCACACTGCATAAATACTGCTTTACCTGGAGTCATGGAACTTGGTGAGGGAATACATCTCTATGATTATGATACCCTTGTCACAAATATAACTATTTCATACTTCTCTGACTTTGGTTACATTTTGAGGTTCCTGTTTACACCATTACAACAAAGGAAGCTCGCTGTGATCTACATTTAGCATTTACTACCTTGGGTTCAGTGTTTATATTTAGCTTTTGTACCTCAGAGGGGATGCATCTTGATGAGAACAACATCCTCATAACAAAATTAGGTCACCATGAGCTCTATTTCATGCTTAACTGACTTCAGTTAAATTTGTGGGTTTCAAGTTTATTTTTCAAGTACTGTTCATGATAGAATCATCACACTCGATGATTGTATGCATCTCTATTAGTACTACACCCTTACCACAAAAGAATGTCACTGTGACCTGTATTTCTCATTATACTTATAAGGTGTTCTTGAAAACATTATTACTACCCTTTCTTAATAGATTGTCATATATCAAAATGGGATTTTCACTAAAAGATGTTACTTGGCCCTAAATATGGCCACCGCGGCAGCAGTCTTAAAAATCATGTTATCACTACTACTCCTGAATTGACTGTTATTTCAGCATGAGGTTTTCACTTTAAGTCTTATTAGGATATCTAGTTTGTCCTAAATGATAATGGTGCCGATCTGTTGTCCAATATGACCACCACAGATGCCATGTTGAAAATCTCTTTATTGCTTCTCCTCCTGAATGGAAAGTCATGTGTACATGAGGTTTTGCTGAAAGATATAGTAGGAAGACTAGCTGGTGCTAAATGAAAATGGTGCTGAACTGACATTCAGTATGGCTGTAATGGAAGCCATCTTGAAGGTCTTGTTAAAACAAATCCTCCTGAACAAGAAGTCATATGGGGTTTTGACCCAAAAACTTTTGATGTCTAGTTGGTCCTAAATAAAAATGGTGCCCCTTGCACATTCAATATCTCTGTCACAGCAACCATCTTAGAAATCTTGCTGATAGCTAATTCTGAATGGATGGTAATATCAACATGTTTGTTTTCACTAAAAGATTTATTATGACATCTAGTTGATCCCAAGTGAAAAGGTCGCTGCTCACACATTCAGTATGGCTGCCACCGTGAGCCTTTTGAAAAGGTCTTAATCCAGTTATACAGGTTGTTAGCAAGATCTAACCTTGAGTATAGCTTGATTGTGTGGATAACTTGTAAATCCTGCCTCCATCTGATACAAAACAAGGGACTTAGACTTTTTCTGGATGCATTTAGAACATCCCCTTCTGAAAGCCTCAATGTGGAGGCAAACAAAAAATCACTTTATGTCAAGCAAATGAAATTTGGTCTTCAGTATACTACCAAAACATCTTAAAATTCATCTGATCTGACCATCTTTAGGTCAAAACACCAAACCTTTCACACTTATAAACCAAATTTCATTCTACCTTTTCATATATAAATTTGTCCTAACCTTGAAGGAGCAAAAATTAATGTTGCAAATATTGCCAAATTCTGTATTCTCAAATGAGCTCTGTGGTTATCAGAACTTTCTAGAATTATATTTGACCTTTGCAAATTCCAAAAGTCAGACCCTCCACCATAGGCGTATGTCCTATTATAAAGACATTTCCAAATGTGGAGTCAGAGTTGGAGCTGTCATTACAACATCATAATGCACCATCTTGAGCCAAATATTGCATGAAGCCTCAATTCATTTCTGCAGAAATTATAGCCATACTCAAAGCTTTGAACTACCTTAAAACCTCACATATAAGAAATTTCATTATCTTCTTGGATTCCCTTTCCACATTGAAAGGCTTTCAAAACCATAAATTTGACAACATGTTAATATCACAGACATTACAAAAACTTTATGTGCTCATACAATCTGGGAAAAGTATTCTGTACTGGTTGCTGCTTTGTCATGTTGGTATAAAGGGTAATGAAATGGCAGATAAAGCAGCCAAAGCTGTCTCAGAATCCCCCATTTCTGAATGGAAAATTCCATAAGCTGCCTTTTCAAATGTTGTACAAATCAGCCTGTTCCTCATACTTGGAAAAATATATAGAATGAAAACTCCACCAATGTCAGAACATCAAACCACTATTGGAAAGTGGCATTTTTTGTACAGAATATATTGCAGAGATGAGGTAGTATTGTGCTGACACACATATGAGTTGTACTTACCTCCTCAAGAGTGAACGTGGACCAGAGTGCATACTATGACAGTGTCCACTGACAGGGGAACATATTCTTGTTGAGTGTGTTGATTTCCATCCTATGAGACAGAAGTATTTTGACATGAACTGCATTATGATGATATACCACTTGAAAAATCTTGCACTTTTTGAGGGAATGCAGTTTATATAGAAACTTTCAATCATGTATTAAGGGTGTTCTACCGTTATATTTTATTTTATATACATTTGACAGAATTGTAAAATCTTTACATGTTATAATTGACCTAGTACTTCAGATATACATTTGTTTAGAAGGTTTATTTTGCTGTTCTTGAGCAATCCATTTTTATATTTTTCAGAATTTACCTTTCATTGGCACCATGATGGCATTAATGTGCTGAGGTGCCATAAATTGCTAAATGATACATGTCATGCTTTAATCATTAAACTAGAGGATTATATACATATCTCTTAGTATTACACCCATGCCAGAAAAGGTCAGTGTGACCTGTATTTCACATTTTACTAGTTTGGGTTCAGTTTTTCCATTTACCTCATGACATATGCATACTGTCCTGTCTAGAATCATGAAGACTTGCCTTATACATCCATTTTGCCGAAAATAGGTCTCTGACCTCTATTTCATGCTTCAGTGACTTTGTTTAAATTTTATGCTAAAGGTTTTGTTTATATATTGGGTGATGGTTATCATGAAACTTGAGAACTGGATGCATCTATTACTACTACACCTCATAACTAAAGAAGGTCACTGTAAGCTATATTTTACTCTTACTGACAGTGGTTAAATAGTTGTGTTTATGATGACATAGATTAATCCATGCTGGATCTGTATACATCCTAACCTTCAGAGAAGGCCCTATCTTGCTAGTACAGTTGTAAATAGGAATAAAGTATGTTTATTCAGTGGTAAACTTTCAGTATTACACAAAATACATTGTAAAGTCTGTAATACTGAATACATGGCAGCCATCTTGAAAATTTTGTAATTGCTTATTTGACCACTCTGGTGGCTTAAGTGGTTAGAGCATCTGCCTTGGATGCATCAGTTTCTTTTATCAGCTTAACATATGGCCAAATGATGTTATGTTATGGTCCTACATCATTACCAAACATTAACATGGCATCATGTAAATGGAGACGATTATTTTAGAAAAAAGTCAGTTATTCTACTCCATGACATTGGGTGAAGTGGGGAGGGGAACTTGCTGAATGATTTTAGGTAGAAAAGACTCGAATACAACAATTTTATGTTGAAAAGACTCGAATAAACAACATCGTAACCGATAAGGAGGTTATTCAGCAGCAGTGGGAAAATGGAGCAAATGGAAAGAGAATTATGTATGTACCAAGATTTAAATGATGTTTTTGAATGGTTTTGCAATGTGCATGACAACAACACCCGATCGCATATCACGCTTGCGCCAAGAATAAGAACTATTAGTGCATATTCAGTTGAAATGAGTCTATTATTATAACAAGAAGAACCTTTTAATAATTAATGTTATTTTTAAATGAAGATATTAAATGCTTTGAAGAATGTAGCTTTCTTACTGCATACATTACATATACTTCTCACAAAAAATTTATTCCCTTTGGAAAGGCCACCCGTCTTATAAGGCCACTTTCCCGGTGCAGAAGGGGTGGCCGTATAAGAGGGGGGACTACTGTAATTACCTCATGCTGTCAACAGCAGTTCTCAGCGTGACATATCATTCACAGTCAGCTGAATATGTGTTATAGAACTGGGTCAGCAGCATGCAGTTGGTGAAAGCAAAAGGCCTTTTTCTTTATTTTTCATGTTGGAATCTATACAATGACAAAAAAAGAGGTATCTTTTATTAGACAGTACCTATTTTCATTGTTGTCATTTTTTGTATTTATTGAGGATACAAGTTTGTGAGGATTATGAAAAATTCAACAACTCTTCCAATTCAATATGTGATTCTTGTAGGCATGACTGAGAAAGAATTGACAACACTTCCAGTTGGAGTTGCTCTACCCATTAGGGAGGCCATATTTCATTGTAGGTGTAACCCTCCATCTGATTGGCCCATGGAAGCCTATGCTCTCATTGGTAAGTTCACTTGGTAACATGGTGAATGAAACTGTAAGGCAGATCTGTTCACTTGCATGATTTCCCCATGTTTTCTAGTCAAATGTCTGCTGAAGTTCGAACACAAATCAGGCATTTAATGTTTTTGTTTTTGATACTCTGTTTAATGCATTAATATGATCTTTGATTATCATAATGCTATCAATTTACAAATATTGCCCAATCCAAGCTTTTTTTTTTGTCTATGAGGGAAACAGGCTTCTTAGCCACATTCTGACTGGACCGTATCTGCACAGAAATGTTACAGATAATCAGTTTGTAGAGAATAACATTAAAATCTTTGGCTCCTTATGGAATGCTGACTTCTGATAGTATAAATTTGATTATTGTTTACCATAAAGGTGAGAATTGATATATTTTTACAATATTCTTACTGTATCTTTGGAAGTGTTTGCAGTTTCATATTTTTGGACACCTCATTTTTTTTTCGGGGCCCCGAGTGGCTGAGTGGTCTAAAGTGCTCACTGTTACGGATCACTGCCATTTTCACCTCTGTCTGCATGGGTTTGAGTCTCGGATTCGGCCAATGTGGGTATGTGAGAAAGCTTGCCAGTAGCTTCTCGTGGGTCAGTGGTTCTTTCCGGGGTTTACCCGGGTTCTTCCTCCACCATTAATACTGGCTGCCATGTATAGCCTATCTTGTGCTGAAAAATGGCGTTAAACTCTACAACAACAACAAAAAAGTCATTTTTTTTTCACTTGATTTTTTTTCTCACCAGGTTATGATTTGAGTTTTCATTATATAGTGATGAAAGTTCAAGTATGGCAATTAGTCAAGGCTAACAACTAATGACATATACAAACTTGTTTTATTGGTCAGAATGCTAGCATATATTAAAGAATAGTAAGCTTTTCTTTGATGATTGACACTCATGTAGTCACAACATCAAAAATCATAATTTGAGTGAATTCCTTTGCATTCTTGTGAATTTTGATTGGATCATGTTTTGATTTGAACTTTTAGGTCGGCAAGACATTTCCCAGTTGCTTGAGAACGAGAAGCCCAGAGAGGTTGCCACACCCCCAGGCAGTTTCACCCGGAAGCTCTACCCACGGGCTGGCAACAAAAAGGAAGAAGATGATGGAATGGAAAACTTGGATGATGAGGTCAGACTTTGAAGACATGATTATCTTCCAAAATAATAAATGTTGCTAGAATATTTGAGTTTTTCAGAAATTGTGCAAACACCTATGACTGCATGACAAATGTCCATTATTTCTTTCTCTCAAGCCCAATTTAGTTGGAAGTGATTAAGTTTGTTTAGGTTTTGGTTACAGTTTTTCATTTGAATATATTTCCTAAACTCCTTGATAAATTCTCATCACAATTAGCATGAATGATTATGAATCTGAAACAATTATGAATCTAAAACAATTCCTTCTATGACATGCTTTTTCTCCACCTTTACCTTAGAGTTATGGTAACCCAAAAATTTTATGTTACAGTTTTTGGTGATACGTTTTTCATTTGCATATATTTCCTAAACCCCTTGATAGATTCTCATTCTTTGAATGCTTGCTTACTCTTATGAATGTCATGCCAAGGTCACAGTGATATAAAATTTGCATTTAGGTATTTGGTTAAAATTTTGAAAGCTGCTTGTATTTCCTAAACCCCTTAATGGATTTTTATTCAAACTTGTAATGAGTCATTAGGAGCCTAAGACAATTTATTCAGTGACATGAATGCCCTTTGACCTTTAGGTGAAGGTAGAGTCAGAGCAAATTTGCTTTAAGTTTCTGGTTAGTTTTTTCATTTGCTTTTATTTCTCAAGCTCCTTGATAGAGTATTTTTTTCATAATTGGGATCAATTATGATGAAATTAAAACAATTTACTTAGTGGCATGCACATATTCTCCATTGATCTTTGAGTGAAGGTCACAGTCGTAGAAAATTTATGTTCAGGTTTTGGTTAATGTGTCTGAATTTGGCTATATTCCTAAAATCCATGGGGATTTTGTTCATACAGTGGAAGAATCACTTTGAAGTTGATTTCAACTTCCTTGCTCTACCTTTTGACCCTGGGGTCAAGGTCACACAATTTATAGAAATGCTTTGATTGTAGGCTCAACATGCAGGCCCCTGACCTTCATGATTTGGCTTACCTGGTTACATGGCCTAGTGTGCTTGTGGAATTGTCCTGTGTGTGTCAACTGTTGCTATTTTAAGCTTCTTAAAAACGAGTAGATCATTTGGACCAGATTAGTATAGATCATCATGTTATGAAAAGTTTTCAAAATTTATACTAAAGCTGTAGATGCTTATCATACATGGTTGCTGTTACCTACTCCCTGTACATCTTGCTTCCATACAAGAAAAAACCCCAACAGATTTTGATTAAATTTGGCAGAAGGCATCATGGCAGAATTTTGTAGAAATGATGTCAATCCACCATCAGATGTGGCCATCATTACTAAAAACAGAAAAACCACAATTACTTAAATTATAACAAGCTTTAAATGGTTTTATCTCCAAATTAGGGGTCTTGGGTGGCCAAGTGGCCTTGAGTGGTCATCTTTGCAGGTAACTGATGTCTACACTCTGAGTGGGTAAGAGTCTTGGGCTTGGCGATCATGGGTATGTGAGAAAGCTTGCCAGTAGCTTCCCATAGGTCGGTGATTCTCAATGTCTGCATTTTCCAGATCCATAAACAACATTAGCTGGGATCAAGTATAAAACTGGCCACTTGCTCAAAAGCATACTAGTCACCCAATAAGATGGTGACTTAATGTAGGGACAGACAATCTCACAACCAAAAAGGTAATAGGCTGTGATCTAAATTGCAACTGGTGGAATGCTTGTAACATAAAACATATATACATGTAACTGGAAAGTATTGATGTTATTTTCTTCTTCTTGCATTATGATTCTGAAAATCACCTGAGGATAATCACTTGACAGTTTTCACTCACTAAATCTGATTTTTTTTCTTCTCACAAATGTGAGCATTTTTGTCACAGCTCAGAATGCCGAAATATAGTTTATTCTTCTATATAAGAAGTCATTTAATTGGCAGTTTTTTGTTTAGAATAAGGTAAAATCTATATGCAATTTATTGAAAATACCTCTCCATGGTGTGTACCACATATGCTCAGTTATAAGATGATTCCAAGTGTAAGCTGCACAGACCCAGTTCTGTGTTGCATAATGTAATGGCAGATCTGGGTCTATGTTGTTAGGACTAATCAGTAGAACAAACAACATAGACCCTGATTTGCTGGCACATTATGTGATGGCAGATCAGGACCTTTGTTGTTTGCAGCTTGACTCTACGTATAAGCATGTATATTTGGTATTATTGATAAGTATGAAAAGTCTTCATATGGATTTATATTTGAAAAAAGTTTATATCCAGTGAAACAAGAACAGAACAATTTTTTTTTTATATTTAGTTGTTGAAGCTACGATTTAGTGAAGATTTGAGAGTTCAGGAAGCAAGACGGCTTCTACAGTCTGCTCACCCAGCAAGAATTGCACTCACTCAGAGACCAGAAGTAGGGTATGTAGTAGACTAGGCATGTCTGTTAAGATCTGATAGGCGTGTCTTTTAAGATCTGATAGGCGTGTCTTTTAAGATCTGATAGGCGTGTCTGTTAAGATCTGATAGGCGTGTCTGTTAAGATCTGATAGGCGTGTCTGTTAAGATCTGATAGGCGTGTCTGTTAAGATCTGATAGGCGTGTCTTTTAAGATCTGATAGGCGTGTCTGTTAAGATCTGATAGGCGTGTCTGTTAAGATCTGATAGGCGTGTCTTTTAAGATCTGATAGGCGTGTCTTTTAAGATCTGAAAGGCGTGTCTGTTAAGATCTGATAGGCGTGAAATACTAGAATGTACTTTATTATTATAAATTTTGTTTGAGTAGGTTTAGCAAGTTGCAAGGCACTTGTATCACTTATCTCAATGTGAAACAATTTTAAGATACTCTGTTAAAAATAATTTAAATTTTTTAAAAACGTAATGTGAAACAGTCAGTTCTGTGGAATCATCAATTTTCCAAGATTGTTTTTTTGTTCATGTTTTGCTTACCATGCAGAAGGATTCATTGTGTACTGATTAATGATAATGGTATTTAATAAATTGACATGAGGGCTTAGATAACATGAGGATACACTTGCTTTCAGATGAAGAACATCATGGTAAAATGACATTTGAGCTTAGATAACATGAGGGTACACTTGCTTTCAGATCTGGAACATTATGATTTTATGACTGTTTTCAGAAAGTTTGAGAGAACCATATACAAAATTTTCATCTTTTCACCTAAACTTTGTTTTGGTCAGATTAAGCTTAATACATAATAATAGTAACTGCTTTGACAGGAACTAAGTGAGAAATTAAGGTTTGTCAAAATTTTCTCAACTTTTAGACACAATTTTTTCTTTCCATCTGCCTCAGCGTGTTGTCAAGTGCAGAATTTTTGGTGAAGTTTAGTACAGCCTTATTTTACCACACAGCTAGACCCAGTGACATATGAACAGATGCAGATTTGTACAATTTTTTAATTAGAAGCTTTTTTCTCTGAACATATCCATATTTATATAATGAAGAATATGTAGACAAGTGTTCATGCAATAAATTTTTATTTTGACACGTGGGCCTTCTTTTTTTTAAATTTTCAGACCCATAAGATATTAACTAATGCTACTGTATGAAAGGTCATTATCTGGCTGTCAAATAGGCTATTCAACAAATCCATTAAAATCCTATTAATACATACACTCTCAAATACTATTTACAATCCTTTTAATTAGTCATATTAATAGTTGCTGAATAATTATTAATAAAATTGTATTTATGAGTCTAACCATTAGTTTACATATTTAATAGCCATTTAAAGCAAAGTGTAGTGACTGTTAATGACTTGTTATAAATTCAAGACCAGTAAAAATCAGCCCTGCAGAAAAAAAAGTAGAAATGGGGTTATGTTTTTTTAAGTCCACCTTGATGGTGATTACTAATCAATTCAGGACTATTAGACATTACATTGTTCATAGTCATTGACTTATTAGCAGATAATGGATAGGTTATCCCTTAAATGTAAAGCCAACGTGTGGCATTAAATTCAACTACATCTGCATCCTGCTATTTTCTTGAAGGTGTTATTAAAATATCAGTATACCAAATTTATGGTTATAATTTTGTATGCACCTGTGACACTGCACAGTTTATGTCATCATTTTGTCCACCTGTCAATCTGTCCATTTGTCTGTTACCAATTTTGCTTCAGCACAGTATCTCAGGTTATCCACCATCACTGGTTACCAAGCTTGGTGATGGCTTGCTCTTGGAGTCAGGAAGAACCCTATCAATGTAAGGGTGTAAATGTCAAAGTTCAAGGTTATCATGTGGCCCACTGACCCTTAGCATCATGTTTTCTGTATTAACAATTTCCAGCAAATTCACCATTACACTAACTTGAGTTCTTCACCATCAACTACTACCATACATTGTGCATTGCACACACTTAGGATGAGGATGAACCCTATTGACTTAGTTTCAAAAGGTCAAGGTTTCAGTGACTGAAAGAAGAAAAACAATTTCAGCACAATGACAGGTTAGGTTACTATGACTCACAGAAGAAAAACAGCTTTGCACAATAACATTAGTTATACATTACAAACCTGGATACAACTTTGTTGATTTCTTGCATTGGGGGTAAGAAAAGCCTATTGATTTTGGAGTCAGAAGATCACAGTCAAGGTCACTGTGACTCAAAGAAGAAAAATGGTTTCAGCTCAGAAATTTATGCTATCATCCATGTACTTCAGCCTGAGTTCACATCAAGTGGATTTTTTGATTCCCTATTTTGCACCTCAAGGGGAAATACTTTACAGTATGTATATATATCTTCTGTACTCTAGGATTTTGTATTCCTGCCCATCCATCTGGTTAAAAAGGTTGATTTCATCACATTTATATACTGTACAATCATTCTAAGCGATTGTATTTCTTGTGGACAAATATGTACCTTTGGTTGCCATCATTTGAAATGTACATGTGGTAGATTTGGGAGGATTCATTTTAGTTCCTCATACTTATGCAGGATACATGAAATATTAAAGAATCACCTAAAAAGTTGTCATTGGTCATAGTGACTAAAATCTTTCCAAATCTGTGACTTATATCTTCGAACTTGTCCACAAGAAAAACAAGAAAATGAGTGTATACTTTGTTGTAATTATTGTACATTATGTAAATATGTGAAGAAATTCAATTATTTTTATGGAAAGGAATACAGAATCCAGGGTCCTGTAGAAATCAGAGGGAATGATTTACTCAATTTTCTGTCATAAGTATTGAAAAACTGTCTATGTAGGCCTAAAAGGAAATTCTTTATACCAAAGAACATATATAAACCGTTCTAAAATTGAAAAATGAAAGATCAAAAGCTTCTTTTGATTTCCTATTCATCACCGCTTCTCACATAATCAACTATCTTTTGATCTTGCTGATTGGAGCAACTGACTAAACCTGATATTGTTTGTTATAGCGTGAATAAACTAAGATTGATTTATATTTTTAAGTTGGTGATGATTTCATTTATAGGATGGATTAAAACGAGCAGGATACAGTAATCTTTTGTGGAATATAAATTTGGGGAGAACAACATAAACCTGTCAGACCTGCCAACTCTTATGATTTTGCCGTAAGTCTTACTAAAATTACCCTTAAAATACGGACTTACGGCAAGCATGCAAGCGAAAACTACGGAAAAATGATCTTTGCCGAAAAATCTGGATAATTGGTTCATCTGTGTTTTATTTGGATCCGGGTTTCATATTAGAATTAGTGAAATTAATTAGGGAACCAGACTAACTTTACAGCAGCACCCCAGACGCTTTAAACTGCACCTATGTGTTCATGCAAAGCATCTGCATGATCAAACTGTTGATTATAGAAAATTTTAAAAATGGTATCCCGAAAGTGATGCATGTTTAAGACGAAAGGGAAAATGAGCCTCTAAAAAAGTGTTAATAATCAACACAGAAGAATAAAAAGGAATATTCTGATTCTTGCGAATAAAAGCTGGAAAGGACACAATTACGTTTATTGGACATCACATGCCAATTTGAGTACGTAACGTGGCAGGAGATATGATTGCCATCGTCATATGAAATGGGAAAAGAATTTACAAGAATTGCGTCAAGTTGAGAGATAGCAACAAGCCATTGAGCTGCATAGGGTTTGGAACTAAAGTTTGTGCAACTGCAGACTTGTTTACCCGTCCGTATTTTACTGTATTTGTATGGAATAAAGCCCATCCGTACGGTCATACGGTCATTGATATGAAAATACGATTTGAGGTTGCATTTATTAAATTTTTTAAATTAATTTTTAAGCCGTTTTTTTTATTTTGTTTCCTTTCGTTGTATCATCTCTTCGGTCCGCATCCACAGTCTGTGTCACAGCACTGATTTTAACATTCTCAACATCCGGTTGTTTAAAGAAAGAAAATGCCGCTAACAAGAAAGTTTCAGCACGAAACGGATGAAAATGGAAAGTCTAAACATAGAAAGCAGCATTTTCTACCAGTTTATAATACTCATTGGCTATGCCTTAAACCATCATCTAAAGGAGAACATTTTATGCTCTGCACTGTTTGCAACTTAGACTTTTCCTGTGCACATGGTGGAAGGAATGACTGTTCACGGCACATGGAATCGGAAAATCATGCAGAATTGGAATCTTTAGTGAAGGGAAATATAAATATTTTATCAGTGAGGAAGGGAAAGGAAGTCAGTGATCAACACATACTTCAAGAGCAAATAACACATGCTGAGGTGATTCCATGTGAGTTGATCCTAAATATGAATTTGTCATTAAGCACAGCAACAAGTTAAAATGTTACAGATCAGAGATCCTCACTAGCCAATCAGACCATTGAGGCTCTATTGGTCCTGAAGTCAAAACCAAAGAATTTTACCAAAGAGTAGACAGATGACCAGCTGGATAGGATAATGAGTGCATATTATGTTGCCGTTAAAAGCCCATAGACTAAGCCTTCATTAAAATATTAATTCCAAGTGGATCAGTTTGATATTGTTGACAGACTTTGTACAAAATAATATATGAAGCTCATTTCCATTCTAGGAGATGTTGACAAAGCTGATATTAGATTTTATGAAATAAACAAGATTTCATTCACCTATCTAGATGAAGTTATTATTTTCTGAGTGGATGGGTGGTAACAATGTCATAATGTTTTATATCAAGTCTTCCTTAACCATGTAAAATGTAGAGAATTAGCTTCATTTAAAATGTTATGGATATGTGTGAAGCTGAGAAAACGGATTTTCTAGAGAAAGTAACGGAGGTAAATAATGGAATGAATTTGGGTGTGTGGAGGTATTCTTTTGGTTTTTATCACCATAATATAAACAGGATTTTTAAGTTAGTGGTGTTCAATTTCTGCAGATTTTGCCTTGAAACACAGAATTGCCTGAATACCAGCATCTTTACAAACTAGAAGTTACAGTGTGACCCCGCTATAGCACGCTCCGTTATAACACAAATTCGGATATAACATGGTCGTGGTGTGGCTCCCGAAATTTCATATACATGTATTTTTCTTGTACTCGAAAAAAAAAATCTGTCTTGAAAGTACAAAAAAAAAGTTTATCATTTGAGGGAAGAGATCGCATATGAATAATACAAGACGATTGTGACGTGGCTACTGAAATTTTATATGCATTTTTCTCATACACGAAAAAATAGTGTTTTCTTCTTAAAAGTATGTAAAATAACGTGTAAAAATTTTTTCAGGAATCGCACAGGGCTTCGCCAACGTCGCAAATTGCGAATTTTTTTTTCCTTATTGGCGGCAAAATATACCATCTGTAACGTTCCCTCTAATATTTTTCCTGTGTGCGCGGAATTTCAAACTGCTGCACAGCATATGTATTTGCTACCAAAACTTGTGCACGGAATTTTATTGGCGACATTGTTGGCTGTTTAAACTTGTATATACAACCATTGGTTTGGAGCGGAGAAATTCAGAGGCCCCATGAAAGAAAGCCGTAAAGTTGATATAAAATGCACAGAAATTTTTCTATTGTTACATAAACAAATTCTTTGTCCATATTGACAAACCATCTTAACAGTGCATTGTTACATCATAATCCGCTTATGTTGACATTAGCATGAGTACTGTATGTTGTGAGATATCCGCTTTTTTTTTCAAATTTACATTTCTGGTAGCGGAGATCAACCGGACGAGGCATAATCTCATAATCTATCTTCGTCGGATTTTCGGCCGCTCGCTAGTAATTAATATATTTACATAGACTGACATTTGTATGTGGATGGTAAGTAAAATTCCTCTTTTTTTCACTCAGAATTAAATCCTTCAGAACATTCACGTTTTCTGTAGTAATCCCTGTCATCAGACCAGAACACCTGAGTCTCTATCGTCGATTGACCCTTTCTTTAAATTTCTGATGCATGCATGGAAGGCAGCATCACTCCATGATCATAAATGTGAAGAAAAAAAAAAAAGCTCTCACTTGTCTATTCAATAGGCGGGGAGGAACAGTACAATTGACCATACGACGGTCAATTCATTTTTTGTTTAAAATGTACCCAGATGAAATAGTAGCTGAAATTTTAAAGAAAACATTACCTTTGAAGCACCGATTGTTATGAAAACATACTAAGCAAATGGGAACAAAATCAGTCTCAATCATGCAATAAAATTTTTTGATGTTGCCGCCACAATAAGAAACGGGCATTTGTTTGGTTCTCCAAAGCTGTCCTTTAGCGGTGACTTCAATAATGCATGCACTCTTCATCAAAGAAAGCCGACTACAATCTTCAGCAAAAACAAAGAATCTTTCTTCAAAGGAAGCCATTACCGAACTTAAATAAAAGCAATGAAATCTGATGGATTGTTTCCTTTCCCAACGTGACTGGAACATTTTTACTGTGCCGTGAAAATTTCCTTTTTACAGGAAAAAAGTTTATGCTTACGAACTCTACCGACGGAGCTTGAAACGTAAACTTTTACCAACTTCGGACGTACTGAAAAATAAATGTGCTTCATCATTTGTTATATGATTGTGCTATTTTTTTTCCACTGAATTCAGACCTATATGACCTGTGACAAAATTATTGAATATTTTAAATCTCTGTGTGTGTGCATATTTTCGATGGAATTACTTATATTGTGGATTCAATGTATGTGACGTGATTCGCGGGTGAGTACACGGTGTTGATACTTTATTCATTGCTATGCATTAGACATGTATATATAAACAGTATACACGTATATGTGCCAATGCGTGGTTCTCTGAATAAAGTAAAATATTATATGTGACTTCTGTTTTCACTACATGTGTATTTCTCATTTAATATGCATCGATTTAAGACGAAAACTGTGCCAATGAAGCACGTATTTTTGCATCCGCATTTATTACCTACCCCACCCCCCCGCACATTTTTTCGGGTACATGCATCATTTTCTTCTGCTAATTGACCTGGTTGCTTATAACACGGTTCGGTCTACAACACGGTCGGGTTCTATGGCTCCCAACTACCGTGTTATAGCGGGGTCACACTGTATTTACAGAATATTGTATAGTCAGTATGTCATGCAATACTACATAATGGTAATTATAGTGTATTG
This sequence comes from Megalonaias nervosa, assembly GCA_016617855.1. Classification (NCBI taxonomy): domain Eukaryota; kingdom Metazoa; phylum Mollusca; class Bivalvia; order Unionida; family Unionidae; genus Megalonaias; species Megalonaias nervosa. The sequence continues at coordinate 124,460 of JAECUM010093252.1, forward strand.
ATAGTGTCTACTATTTGTGTGTTGTTTCACAGGTGATGTGTGTTGCGTTAAGATGTTAGAAACACTGAATAAAAATACTGACTGCCTTCTAAAAATACAGACATTGCTTAAAATACTGACAAGAAAATGTATGGGTAAATAGGTCTGCAACTGTACTAGTGGTAAATAAGGTCTACGAGTACTTTGCGAACTTTTCAGTTGAACATAATGTTATCATCGCTGCATCAAACTTTTATTTGTTTTCCAGCTTTACAATAGCAGTTATTGATATTTTGTTACACCTTACTAAAAACTGGTCAATCTTATGGAAAAAAAATCAGCTGCCTTACTGAGATGGACTCGTCGTGATTGGCAGGTCTGACCTATTAGTATGATTTTGCTGTATAGGTCACAAATAAACAAAATAATAATAATAATAGTAATAATAATAATAATAATAATAATAATAATAACAATGATATAAATATTTGGTGCATGGTATTGGTTCAAAATGCAATTAAAAGGTTAATCTGTGTACAGTGGTCTCCTGTGTGCAGCGGCCAGTTTTGCTTTTTCCCAGGAGTGGCCATTAGTGACAAGTTTGACTATGTAGGTATGCATTGTATGTTATACTCTATGAAGTGAGATCAAGTTGAATTTTTTTAAATATTTAACTATACTTGATCTCATTGCCCAGTAGGCTGGGCTAGTGCAAGAGTGCTGCCACCTTGATTGACAGAAGATATAACAGGTTAAATAAATGAAATCCCACAACTTGAAGTGAAAATAAGCTTGCATCATGACATTTACATAGCATTAATCATATTTTGATATAAAAAAAATCAGTTTTTGACATTGCTTTCAATTCCATCTTCATCACCAAGAATGATCTTCATTTACATGGAAACTCTAATACATGCATGGATCAGTATAAGTGTGACACATTTCTGTAAATAATGTTTTCCGACTTGTTTACTTCTGTAATGAAAGAAATGTCAAATACTCTTACTGTTACTTTTGTTTGGATCATTTTAATAAATAAACTATGTGTACAGGAGCAATTGTTTGGCATGTTTTTAGCATTTGAAAGAATTGGTTTCTTTGTTGGAGACAAAAATATCAGCAATCAACAAAAATAAAGAATTTTTGAAAAAGTGAAAAAGGAGCAAACAAATTAAATTTTCATTTGCAACATGGTTTGAAACTTTTCATTCAAACAGTAATTTTGTACAGTAGGTCATCTTGCAGATCCACTGGCTGGTATCCCTTGAGAGGTGGTCATATTACGTATCCACTGGCTAGTATCCTCTAGAAAGAGATATCAAATTCTGTACAGTAGGTCATATTACATATCCACTGGCTAGTATCCCCTAGAAAGAGATATAAAATTCTGTACAGTAAGTTGTATTACAGATCCACTGGCTAGTATCATCTAGAGTTATGAAATTTTGTAAAGTTGGCCATATTACAGATCCACTGGCAAGTATCCACTAGAGAGGGATATGAAATTCTGCACAGTAGCCTATCTTACAATTCCACTGGCTAGTGTCTTCTAGATAGTATGAAATTCTGCACAGTAGATCATTGTACTGTTCCACTGAAATGTATCCCTTAGAGATACGAAATTCTGCATAGTAGGTCATATTACAGTTCCACTTGCTAGTATCCCAGAGAGAGAGATATGAAATTCTGTACAGTATGTCATATTACAGATCCACTGGCTAGTATCCTCTAGAGAGAGATATGAAATTCTGTACAGTAGGTCACATTACAGATCCACTGTCTAGTATCCTTCCGAGAGAGATGAAGTTCGGTACAGTATATCACATTACAGATCCACTGGCTAGTATCCTCTAGAGAGATATGAAATTCTGTACAGTATGTCATATTACAGATCCACTGGCTAGTATCCTCTAGAGAGAGATATGAATCCTGTACAGTATGCCATATTACAGCTCCACTGGCTAATATCTTCTAGATAGAGGTATAAAATTCTGCATGGTATGTCATATTCAAAACCACTGGCTAATATCATCTAGATTTTGCATGTGCAACTTCCTCCAGGGCACAGGCTGGATAAGCGATTTTTAAATTGCCTAAGATAAAGTGTTTTAACAGGTATATCTTGTGCAAGTAATTGTCATTAAAAAGAAAAAAACCAATAGGTTTTCAGCGTTTTTTGTCAATGACCATTAAGATCTATACCAACTGCCTTGATGGCAACCATTAAAATTACTTCTGACAAATTTTAATTGCTTGTTGTGGCCATGAATTGTAAGCATTGAGTAACTGATGTCATTTTGACACCTTACTTCACAGTAGATCATTATTTCATTACCCGTATGAGTAGTTTTGACAGTATTTGTGGTGGTTTATATTTAAATCGTTGATATTTCTTTTACAAGATTTAATGAGCAGTTTTAATGGTTTCTTGTTTTTCAAAGCTTTTACTAAGGGCTTTTGTCAGTTCCTCATTTGTGGGTAGCAAGACAAAGTCATATTTCATGGTACCACTGTCATCATCATGATGATCATCATCATTATGACCATGATCATCATCATCATCATCATCGTCATAATCAGTTTTTTTGTGTTTTGGCTGAAGCTTTCAGCAATGCTTTGATTGTGAGCTGACCTTCTTGATATGCTAACGTAAAACTGACCTTGTTGCTATGGTAACGTAAAACTGACCTTGCTATGGTAATGTAATGGTTTTAATAGTCCTGTATATCTATGTTTATTGCATTTTTCAGAGACCATGAATTCATTGAAGAGCAGGAGAAGCACCTGTACTCCATCTGCATCAGAACCATGGCACTTCCTGTGGGAAGGTAAAAGTCTAGAATTTGTTTGCTTCCTTATCTATCATACCTAAAAGTGGATCAAATTGTGTAACTGTCATTCATTTGTAATCTTTGCTTCCTTATGTCATACTTAAAAATTGTGTAACTGTCATTGATTTGTTCATTTCTCAATCTTTAGCGCCCATTGCGTATAATAATGATTAAAAATTTGCAAGCAGAGCAGTTTTTCAACACTTATAACAGTATCAGTATCTTAACTACAATCATCCCTGCCTTAAATGGTAATCCAGATGACTTGTAGAAACTTGTATTTATGAGCAGATGGCCCTTATATACCGGTAGATATGTTCAAATTTATGTATCAATGGAACATCATGTTCCTAACCTTAACATACATGTATAATTAACTTATGGTTCCTGACCCGAATGCAACTTAGTGTACCTGACCTCCGTATTGCACCTTGAGCCTGGAATTGTGTTTCCCACAAGATTTTGTCCCATGTTCCACAAACCTTGACTCTTGTAAGCCCACTGTGAGTGCTTTTCATCAAGAAAAAATAAATTGAAAAAAATTTGTCTACAATTTTGATTTAGTACATGTCTTTCCATGTCTCATTATGTTCTACTAATAGCAGCTTTATACAACAAATTTTCCAATAAAACAGATGGATTTCTTCAATTTGAACACTTATCTTTCGGGTTCATTACATTACTGAAAAGAATTGGTTAGTGGACCAGTCTAAATTTAAAAAAAAGTTTTGCAAGACATTAAGTGAAACAGGCTTTATCGGTGTGACTCGAGGATGTTAAATGACTGCCCAATGTTAGGGTAGACGGATGTTTTTAAACTTTAAAATATGTCAGAGCATGAAAAGGACAAATTAATAATGATTTACAGATTTTAAAAAATATGAAGGTGATGGAATACAGCATTTGGGTTGAAAACATCATCATACTCATTGCAGGATTGTGGAGATGACTTCACTGTCACTCTTTGAAATTGCAGACAAAAGTGTATGTTGTATATTATTTGTCAGTATGCTTTGGGTTTGCATTCTGGTACTGTCCACATGGATTTTGACATTTTTTACAGAAACTTTAACCAGCTGTAGATCCAGGTTAATAGCAAAGCTAAATGTATATTTTTCATACATTTGATTGTAATTATGGTCTGTCATATATAGATTATGCTTTTTATGCTCAGATTACACTTTTTTGGCTCTGGTATTATGCTCATACCTCTCTAGGTGTATGAGCAAGTTTTCTGGTCCTGCTTTCACCTGTGTGATGGTGTTTGCATACAATTGGTGATATCATTTCTTCCCCCCCCCCCCATACTATCTTGAAATCTTGTTTGCATGAAACAAACAATGAACTCGTGATTTTTGCTTCTTACCTGCACTTATTTTATTTAAACTCTGATTTGTAAGTATTGTAGAATTTTGGTTATTTTTTTAGCAGATGGTTTTCTAGCATTGGCATTTTGGTATGAATTGACCAAAAACAGATAAGAGCTTCCCGTAAAGTTTCCTCTTAAAACATCTTAAAAAACATAATAACAATTTAGCATGAAAAAAATCAAAATGCTTTGGCTAGTGTTTCTGCTGAAATCATTTTTTAGTTGGTTTCTCTTTTTTGTCTTACCTCTGCCAAAGATCTGATATTTTTAATCAAGAGATTCACCAGCCATCATGGACCACCTATAATCCTTTTATTACTTATAACACATGAAAATCCCACCATTGACAGTAAACTCTTCAAATTACAAGGATAAGGTAATCAGTTTACAGGTTGTTGAAACTCACATCAATGATTATGTAACAATTTGTAATTGGATACCCAGCATGGATCATTGAACTGGTCATTGCCTGGGTGGAATAGTTCTGGTTCCCATTGACTGGTTGTAGCTGGTTTCTGTAATTTGTGGATAGAATACAGTCCCCTGCCCATGGGATCTAAGGTGCAACACTGCCTTAATATACATGTATAACTGGAACTTGGTACACCTGACCTTAATGTACAGGTATAACTGGGGCTTGGAGTACTTGGACATAATGTACAGTTTGCTTCTGCATTTAAAGGTGACCATAGCAGATGTGACTGTTGTTTTATAGTTACCACCAACAATATGATTGTATTTAGGTATAGTTAGAACCAACTGTGCATAATATATGCTTATTGTATTTAGGTATATTTAGAACCAACTATACATAATATATGCTTATTGTATTTAGGTATATTTAGAACCAACTATACATAATACATGCTTATTGTATTTCGGTATAGTTAGAACCAACTATACATAATATATGCTTATTGTATTTCGGTATAGTTAGAACCAACTATACATAATATATGCTTATTGTATTTAGGTGTATTTAGAACCAACTATACATAGTATATGCATATTTTATTTAGGTATAGTTAGAACTAACTGTATGAAATATATGCTTATGCCCAGATTCATAGTGTCCAATACTTCATTAATCTTTGTTAGGTTTAGCTGATAACTGTATGTGTGCCTGCATCTTAACCAGGACTACTATATTATGTATAGGTCTGATTTGTTTTCCTATTTGTCACTAATTCTGATTTTGTTTTCTTTCTGTGTTATTTCACAAATAGTGTTTGTTGAGATAAGAAAATGTTTTTTCACCATAAAGGTCAGGCAAGAGGTTTTTAATGCCTTTAAATATTGTTTTTACATGTTTATAAACCTCTAACTGACAAGACAAAGTGATTAGTTGAACAAATGAATGAACCGTAACAGTTCCCTCTAATGAGTTCCACTGGTAACGAAACCAGTCAAGGACCAGGGGTGACTAGACCACCCCAGCAGATGGGAGGGAACCCCTCCACATCCATTCAGTCATCATCTTCCTTTGATCAAAATATCAAGTTTTTCACTGACAAGATGAAGTGTATCCATTATTTCTTTGGAAACATCTTTTTATGTTATACCGTAGCATGTTGGGTAGCTAAAGTATGTAATAGATTCAAACAGTACATGTTTTATACAGACAGTAATGAGAGCTGTTTACTGTTTTGTCTGGCTGTTTTGTGTATCTGGGCATAGAAAATATGTATAGTAGCATAACTGTCTTTCTAAGTCCATAGAGGGATTCAAATGTAGTTCTTCCATGTGACAGGCTGACATGCTACCTCTACACCAAGCTGTTCACATGATCGAAGATGAAATTCTTTGGTCATAATGTTAAAATCGTCTATTGAAAAAAGTAATTCTGGAATGAAAAAAATATATTCGATAAAATTATCCAAATTATTTATCTTGAAAACTCCTCTAATTAATAGAGTAACAGCAAATAAAACGTAATACAAAAGTCTGTGCTCTATAAAGTACACGTAACAATATTAAAGTTTACATTGGCAATAACACTTTAAAAATTGTGTATTTACTGAGGGCTTTTGCATTTAAACATACATAGTACTCCGGGAAGGCACTTTTTAAAAATATATGCCAGGCTACACAGATTACAGAGTTTATATAAAACAAGACAAAATTCTAAATTGCATCTATTGATGGCTACTCCACATCAATAGTGCCTTCCTTGGGTTCCAAGTATAATTTACTGGAACAACCCTTAAATGATTTCTTCACTTCCCCCTGATTTAATTACAATGCAAGCTCTCTTTTGTGGCCAGCAATCGATGGAACAGTTTCAAGGGTATCAGAAAGGTATATTATTGTTGGAAAATGACAATAGGGAAGTTCAGAGACTGGTAGCATTGACTTGTGGGTGTTTGGAGTTCACAATAATATGAATGCTTTAGTTTTCATTGCAATCATTTTTTTCATGTTTTTACAAAAATGTATGTTTTTCTCGGTGGGGTCAGAACAAATTATTTTCTATGTTTCATTATTATACATTTGTTACTATAACTGATAGCACTTTGTAACTTTGCAACTTTCTGTACATATTAACCCTGTACATAGTAATACTAGTGCATGAAATTCTGAAATGTCATCAAGGATTAATTGGCTCATTTTGTATATTAATACAGAATGACTAAAAGGAAGTAACAAAGTAACACCTGAACGGCATGCAATTACCTTACATGTTACACCTCAATGTGTTCATTGCAAAGCAGACAATTTTAACACTCTATACAGTTTCGTAAACTTTTATTCATAACATAGCTTGTAAAATGTCAAAATATATTGGCTCTACAACACCTTTAGACTTGGTACTGTTTTTTCAGAATATCTTCAAGATTTTTGTCAACTTCACAAGCAACCTAACTGTGGTCCCAGATCAGTGCTTAAATACGTGAATTGGTGAAGAGAGTCCTAATGTTCCCACAGACTATTGTTAGGTCTTTACGTGAAGCTATTATCAGATCATTCAGATTTGTACCCCATGAAAAATAGTACATTCATAGTATCACTACTTTGCCTACATTCAGTTCTTTTTGTTAATGGATCACAATCTCGCAACAGAATATCTAGATTTTTTTAACATAATGCCGGACAAACATCTCCTACTTTGTTTATAGGTCTTTTTGCTTGTGTTTGTATGATATAGATAATCTAGCCTCTATTTACCAACACCAGTCTTGAATCTTGGCACAGGATTTTTTATATGTCAATTTCAAGTTAGAGTTAAACCAATCAGATTACTGTCTTTTAAACTTAATTCAAGTCTAGACTGAGTTCTGATGGTGAAAATTGGGGCTAAATGAGAAACGGGTATACTCTTTAATAGGTTATTTTTTTCTGCTGTCAGATTTACAGTCATTTGTGCTTCTACTTTTAGAGGAATGTTTACCCTCAGCACACATCACCCAATACCGACAGAAACGTTTCCCATTCCAAAACTCTGTTTGACAGGGCGTGCTCCACCCAGGTGAGTATTCGCAGGAATAGGTTTTAATACCTGTAGGAGAGATGACTCACAGTAAAGAAGAGAGATAAATTAGATTTATTGCTTTTTTTGCGTCAGGATATGTTATGAGAGACCAGCTATTTGATTTAATGTGGTATATCAATTAAAATTTTTTGCTAAAGTGTTCAGATCCATATGTTAGACTTGAATGTTTTCATGTTGTAGCTCTCTTGTTAAAACATAAGACATTTTGATTAATTGTTCTTTGAAAAGTTTTCTTGCAAGTAAGGAGGCACATTGTTTTAGCTCTGTTGGTCATAAACCAGAAAAGTTTTGCAATGTCCTGTCATTTGTCATCCAGCCATTCATTATCTGAACAATTATCTGAACATTAGTTCTACTTCAGAGACTAAACCAAACTCTAAGGATGGCTTTTACTTGGGGTAGAAAAGCCGATCAATTTTGGGGTCAAATGGTCATATGTTAGGTCACAGTGGCTGAAGGAAGACAAGTGGTGATGTGCACAGAAAGTTCAGTTATCAATGTAAAGGACTATTAAACATGGGGCAGGCATATTTTGTGCCATTCTTGGTATTCTTGGTAAATTTTTTATTTCAGTCAGTACTATTTTCATCATTAGATAACAACTTAAAGTTTTTTTAATTCATGTCATTGTACAGTGGATGCATATCAGTTAGGCAGATACCCACAATATATTTCTGTGAAACCACAGCTAGCAACTCTGAACTAATGGATTAAAATAATGATCACTGTTTATTAAAGGTGGAAAATATTGTCATGCCTGCTTTTATAAGTCGCTAATCCTCTTAATTGTTAAAGTGACTTAATACATTTAACTATTGATGCATTGTACTGTAAGCATTAACAAGTGTCATCAGACACATAAGCAGCTCATTAGTATTCCTGAAGGACAATAAATCTTTTTATGGTTGAGTATCTATAAATGGATCCTTAGCAGGGAAGTGAACATTAATCATTTACTGTTGGCCTTCTGGACATCTGTAATAAATATGCTATGATTCATTGCACATGGGTTTTGACATGCAAATCAATCAACATGGTGGTTTGGGTGTGGGTTTTATTTTCTAGACAGATAGCTCGCTTAGAATACATGAGGGGTCTGATATTGAACTGGAGGAGTCCAGAGCATCAGGCAATACAATTTGTTTTAGCACATGAAGAAAAAGTTATTTGTGTACTAAAAATGAATGATTGAATCAGCATATGCTTGTTACGATTGCAATATGTAACTGGTTCTGGATAAAAAGGTGCTCATCTTTTATCAGGAAAGTCTAGTTGATGAAGATAATGGTTAGGATTTTCCTATAGATGGGCGATTACTTAAAGCCAAATGTGTCATATTTCCATTATTTAATAGCTGTGCTAACACTGGTTGTTTATAAAATCTCTGTTCTTTTCCAAGGAATACCACCGTGGATTTGACCCACATTGACACTCCCGCCAACATGAGTGCTTGGCCACATTTTCACAATGGAGTAGCTGCAGGTCTCAGAATAGCTAACTTTTCAGAGGTGTGTATCATAGGGTTTTATATTTCCCAAATAGTTTTATAACTGGAATTGAGTTTAAAATCTTTAAATCAGATATGGCACTAAATTTGCTGGCCAGTAGGGGAACCAAAGTTACTAAAATTAAAATCCTACAAATTTAAGTATTCTGAGTAAAGTTACAAAATGTCAGAATTTCAGATGTGGGTCTTGAGTTTGGGTTTTGATTTTTAAAAGGATTAAAAGCTTTGAGAATACACATATAAATTGTATTGACTGCAAGAATCATTCATTCAAAGTCATTATCTTATAGACATCTTGAAAGCTTTATCCAGTTGATGAAAAGCATATCATAAATATACACAATTAAAAAGAAACCCCCTTCTTTCTCCGCCATTTTGTTGGAATGGAACTATTTTAGTACAGGTTTTATTTGCTAAACTAAATTTTATGAATTCACAATTAAATTAAGTATTTAATTATTAGGATTCAGGCAGGTAGTAGGTACAAAAACTTAATAAATGCCTAGTCGTGCAAATGGCCTATTGAAAAGCTACACACATTTCAGAGGAAAAACACCTCTGAAAGGAACATTGTTCTCAATTGATATATGTAATCTATCAACAGATATGATTTATATATAGATCTATCAACTGATGTGATGTATGGAATTATCAGCATGTATGATCCAGATTACACAAACCATAGAGTTTGATGACTCCCTGTAACAGCTAATAATAAAATGGCTGAGCGGTGCAGTACACAAGACATGTTTAAGTGTGAATACGATATACATTATACAGACACGCACTTGAATTTACAGTATTATGCGTTAAATACTTTGATAAGAATGCCTTTACAAGATTATGATTACATTTATTAACTACTTCGATAAGAATTTCTCTACAAGATTTTAATTACATTTATTAAATACTTCGATAAGAATTTCTGTACAAGATTATGATTACATTTATTAAATACTTTGATAAGAATACCTATACAAGATTATGATTACATTTACCACATTCAGCCACAAATGTGTCTCTGACAAGAATAATTGCACTGGATTTTAAAAACTTGAACTTTCATCATCTTTTAATGTATACAAGATATAATTCAACTTGCTTGTTAGCTATAAAATGTTTTACTTGGAACAGACTGTTCTGTCTGATTACATAGCATTATGTGACATAGGCCTGACATTCTAGAAATTTAGAGTGAATTCTGAAACATTCAGTACATTAAACAATTTCATCACATAGAATGGATGACAAGCAAGAATAGTTTTCATTTAATCACATACCTCTGCAGCTGCAGATTGGTTCCATAAAGTAGACAGCTTCATGACAAGATTCTTATGTATTGTGATGATGCAGAGACAATTTGGGTTAGAAGTACTATGGTCCTATTCATATCCATGACCAAAGAACTTGAGCTAAAATGGGTTCCCCATGGCCAGTGTTTTTTTGTGTGCACAAGTAAATGAACAGAAGAATCAAGATATTAGAATCAACAGGATTAAAACAAATATGCCCCTGGGTAATGCTTTACATGAGGAGGAAACCCATCTGCATTTTCATCCAATTATAATGCATTGGCATTTTTATACACACAATTTTGTGACAACATTCAGAGCTGGGTACCTCTGTGATTTTTCAGTATTTCATACTGAAATATGATTTTTTTTCATTACAAATGACTTTTTTGTATAAAAAAACCATAAAGAAATACCTCATGGATCAAAGTTTGGATCCATGTTTTAGTATTGCCCACAAGTCCTACCACTTCCATTTGAATGCTATCTTTGATTCTGAAAGGTCACACGGCATTTCAGATATTGAGAGATTTTGAAGATGGAGGAAAAGCATAAAAACAAAAATTGCAAACATAATTCAGTGAAGAGGGCATTGAAATAAGTCTTTATGACATCATGCAAGGGTGATTATTAATGGCTCCAGAAGGGAGAACAAGGGGAACACTTTGTCATTTGTTCTTGCACTATGTGCGACTTCAGTATTGCTGGTCACAATGACGTCGAGCAACACATGGACAGTGACAAACACCAATGAAATAATTTGTGATGGGGCACACAGCAGACCTTAGCTGAAGTGGCAAACCAGGCAAGGAAAGACAAGTTTGAGATAGAAGTGACAAGGGCAGAAGCTATGATGACGTATCTGATAGCAAATTTAAATCTGCCAGTGGCATCAGCCAACATGCTAACCAAAGCCATAGAAGTTTCTGGTCTTGGAAATTGCAAAATCATTTCAGTTTGGCAGGAGAAAAACATTGTGACTTGTGAAGGAGCTGCCAACCATGGACAGGATAAATTGATATTGAAGATGAAGACAGGACTGTTCAGTCTTTCAGCTGATGGGAGCAATGACAAGTCCTACATTTAAAAAATAAAAATTCCTTCTAATGTGTTCAAAACCTACTTCATTGTAATAGGTCACTAAAAAGCTTTTTTTAATTTAGTTTGGCTGTTTTATGTCATTTGTGTGTTGTTGTAGGGTTTAATGCCATTTTTTCAGCACATGATAGGCTATATATGGCGGCCAGTATTAATGGTGGAGGAAGAACCCGGGAAAACCCCAGAAAGAACCACCAACCCACGAGAAGCTACTGGCAAGCTTTCTCACATACCCACTTTGGCCGAATCCGAGACTCGAACCCACGCAGACAGAGGTGATCCATAATGGTGAGCACTTTAGACCACTTGGCCACTCGGGGCCCCCATCAATTGTGTGTTTAATTTTGACTATATTTATAAAGGTGAATTGAAATAATCACTCATAATTTTGAAGCAAAATGGGGAATACTGATTTTGGGTCCAGAATATTGAAAGCAGATTTTAGGAATACTGATTCCTTAAAATGGGGGTACACAAGTCTGCAACATTTACAATGTAAGCAACCAGTTGAAATTACACAAAATGCTTTCAGGGTTATTTTTAGGATCCAAATTCAAATCTTTAGATAGATAACAGGTTGTCATTCATCAGAATTATGTAGCATGAGAAAAAATAGACAGAAGTGAAGAAATACACAAATAATCATGAATGACTGAAGGGAAAAATAGGAGGAAACTTACTTACATGCATAAAGAAAGCTCAAAGTTATTCCCAAGTTGCTGCACTAGTGCTTCCTTGTAATGAATTGTGCTACCTTATTAGCTTTACACTGCTGTATCAGTGGATATTGAAAGCTTGTGTTTTTGTTTTTATATTTGAATTTTTTGTTTTTATGTGCTTTTATTTTGTTCCTTAAAAGGTTTGTACAGGAAAAGAATTAAATATTTTCTTTATGTTCTAGAGTTGATACAAATGTCAGTTTTTATTCCTAGATAAAATTATCCTGAATGATGCAGATACATATACTTGATATTAATAAATATGTGTTCATTTAACTGCAGGTTGACTCCACGTGGATAATTTACAATAAGCCTAAGACAGCAGAATTGACAAATGAGTATCCTGGCTTTCTGATGGCATTGGGCCTGAACAAACATCTGGTGAACCTCAATATCCTCAATGTACATGATTATCTCAGTAAGGTAAGGATATTCATTGTTATTTGGAAACTTTGAACAAAAAAATAATGAAAAGATTTTGAAAGGATACAGGTATTAGTTTAAGAAGACTAGTAATCCTGAATTGACCAGGCGCCATTTACATCTCTCAGAAGTTATCTCCCTTACTTCTTTGACGACGACAACAACAACAACAACAACAACAACAATTCCTGTAAATAAATAAAAAGTGGGGGAATTTTTGCACTCAGATTTATCTGAAGACTAAATATTGTCCGATGGAAAATTGGTACTTGAAAGTTTTTATGATTCTGATTTGCTTTAGTTAAAATTCTGATGTATATATAATATATCACAGATTACTTGGACAATGAACACAATTTACCTGTGTTATGACTTTGATAATATGATAAAGATGTACATCCAAGCTGTATATCTAGAAATATGTGTAAATTATTAGGCAAGTGTTTATTCAGAATGAAGAAAAAGAAAGATTTACTGCCACAGAGGCAGTTTTTGTTTTTTGTGTTATATTGTTACAGATTGTCCTTAATACCCATTTATAATTGTCCTTAATACCCATTTATAATTGACCTGCAAAGAGTTGTGACAAGGTTATAGTACTATTGTTAATTAAATAGATTTATCAGAAGATAAATAATGTTTCATCTTTTTTTACCTTTGACCATCATCACATCTGAGCAAATATCAGTATGATTAGATAACTGATTCTTTTTCCTTGATAGGGTCATGAGATGACAACTATAGGACTGTTGCTTGGACTGGCAGCAGCCAAGTAAGTTAATTGATTCTAATTTATAATGATGTTCAGAGGAGCTATAATACTAACATGCATTTTATGTGAAGGGGGCCTAATACTTAGGGAGATTACAAGATTATATCATTTTAATGCATACCCCCAAAAATAGGGTATTTAATAATGTAAAACCACATTATAAGTGGTTGTAATTTCTGAAGTGAAATAATTCAAGGAGTAATGATAAAATGAAATTCAAAGAATTAATTCGGGGCCCCGAGTGGCCGAGTGGTCTAAAGTGCTCACCGTTACGGATCACTGCCATCTCACCTCTGTCTGCGTGAGTTCGAGTCTCAGGCTCGGCTGACGTGGGCACGTGAGAAAGCCTGCCAGTAGCTTCTCATGGGTCGGTAGTTCTTCCTGGGGTTTTCCAGGGTTCTTCCTCCACCAATTATACTGGCCGCCATGTATAGCCTATCTTGTGCTGAAAAATGGCATTAAACTCTACAGCAACAACAACAACAAAGAATTAATTCAGTTCCCTGACCACCCCTGTAATATTATAAGAATAGTAGTAGAATACACATGGGCAATATCAGTGGTTGACAATTAAACATTGAAATGGCACAAGAAAATTTCCATAAGTCAATGGAAATTTTAAGGCACTCACCCAATCAGTTGAGAAAAATTTTTCACTGTAACTAAAGGGATGTTCTGTTGAGAATATTGTCAACTTTGTTCATCAAAAGCCCGTACCTTTTACTTGAAATCTGTCCTATGTTCTGATCAGTTTCTTACATGCACTTCACTCTCGCTTTTTGGAGACCAGGTGGAGTAAGTGGTCTAATGTGCTCACCTATACCAATCACTGCCTCTGCCTGCATGGGTTTGAGTCTTGGGCTCGGCCAATGTAGGTATGTGAGAAAGCTCATCATTAGCTTTCTGTGGGTTGGTGGGTCCTACCAATGTTTCCTAGGTTCTTCCTCCACTAATGGCCTGTCTTGTGCTGAAAAAAAAAAGGCATTAAACCAGAACAACAATAACAACTCTAAATTGTCAGTGCTAATAAATGATTGCCAGTGAGAGAGCAGACTGGTCTCAGTTTGTAATTGCTAACAGTTAGTGTTAGGAGGGTCACAGAAATAAATTCTGAGAAATAACCTTTTAACACAATGATATTTAGATCATTTTTCTATTTTTTGTAATAGCTGGGTAAGTAAGAGTTTATTCTAGAGGGTAATGATTTTTAGTACTTCCCCAGTTTCACATGTGGATGTTTATAGATTTTTAAACCTCTGTTTATATTGAAGAGTGACTGAATAAGATATACATTATCCATGGCAAATCTTTTAAAATTTAAATCTTGTGGGATGTTACCTTCTCATCTTATTTCTAGGTTGATCTTCAGTCTGTTTAAGGAAACAGTTGATGAGGTACTAACCCTGAAATGGGTAACTTTTCAAGTGAAAAGAAAATGGAATGTAGAATGAACACAAAGAGACACAGATTAAATAGAAACAAAAAAAAAAGAGTAAATGCAAATGAAATGATGAATGCAATTTGAAGAAAATTGAGAGTGGTAATAAGTAAAACAGGGAATGAAATGCGAATGCATTTCATGAATGGGTTTAAAAATCAATTATTTTCAAACAGCTTCTCAATTTGTACAGTTGAATGCCTTTTCATGTGATAATTCATGATCAGGTTCTTTGAACTGTCACGTTTTCACCACTTACAGGCAGAGACATTGTTCTTGTCAAGGCAGATACAAAAAGAACTGCCAGTGATGTGGCAATGTCATCACCAGGAATGTATCTGCATAGTTTTACTTTAGAGAAATGAAATAATAAAATTTTCTGACAAATACTCAGAAACTATATTTCAGTTGCCGGTATAATTCATTATAAATTCAATGCTATCATTTGCATTTTGTGCACTAGCAGGTGTATTAAAGCACACATTTAAGAAGACAAAATATGAAAGCTGTACTTCTGTCCCTTTAACATTTTGACAGTGGAAAACCTGACATCAGTAAATGCATTTCCATTTCATTCCAAACAAGGAAATAAATACAGATTCTGAATGCATTTTTGAGATGAAAAACATTTTTGAGATCGCAGATGAAAAACATTGATATGATGATGGATGAATGCAAACGTGAATGGAACGTAACAGAATGCAAACAAAATACAAATTGGGAGTGCCGGTTGAATGCAAAAATGAAAATGAAAATAAATGTAAATTTGGTAAAATTACCTGTTTCTGGATTTATAAAGTGGAATTCATTTTATTTCATGTCCATTTATTGTTGCACTGATACAAAGTTTAACACACAATCTCTGCAATGTACGTATTTTTACCCACCATAAAAACCTTATTTGTGTCTTGTGTAGTCACTGTTATGACTGAGTATAACTCTATTTACTTTTATTATTGGTATCAATGTTGCCAATATTGTAACCAAATTGTTTGCATTTAGTCTGAAACTTCATAGTTACATTTATCTTGTGGAATACTGGCCAAAAATAGGTCATGGCAACATTTTTTTTATACTCTGGTAATTGTCGTTATGAAAAGAGGTCACATTGTGCTTCATTTATGTCCAACTGAATATGTTAATTGTCTTTATTAAGCCTAAGTTCTTGGACCTGTTGAATTTGCCATCAAGAAACTTTGTAGATGCATGCATCTTCATTGGTACTCCTCATTACTGTCAGAAATAAGTATGTCATAGTGAGACCACTCTGGTGGCCTAGTGGTTAGAGCGTCTGCCTTGGATGCGGGAGGTCGCGGGTTTGATCCCTGGTCGAGTCATACCAAAGACTTATAAAAATGGTACTGACAGTTGCCTCACTTGGTGCTCACCATTAAGAGGTTAGTGTTAGGACTGGTAGGCCTGGTGTCAGAATAATGTGACTGGGTGGGACATCGTGCTACATGTCTGTGGCACAATGCCCCAGTGCTAGACATAGCTATAAACTGCCAGACTGCAGACATCATAGCGATATGACTGAAAAATTGTTAAAGCTACATTAAAAATCCAAATCACACACGCACACACACGTCGTAGTGATCTACTTTTCATGTTCCAGTGACTACTTGAAATTCTTGCATCATACACAGTGCATGCAGAATTCTTTGTTACATACCCTAGAATGTTTAGCTGTGTTGAGATGTAAATGATTGTGAATTTGTTATTTAATGTCAGATCTGTTATAACGTTGAAAAATCAATATGATTTGTTGTCTCCCTGTGTAGGAGAGGCACTATGGATTTTGCTACAACAAAGATTCTCAGCATCCATGTTCCTGCCTTGTTACCGCCAACATCGACTGAGCTAAGTGTGGCCCATAATGTTCAGGTTTCTGCTGTAATGGGCATTGGTCTGGTATATCAGGGAACTGGCCACAGACACACAGCTGAGGTGTTGCTGTCTGAGATAGGTAAGGGTCAATAAGTGGCTTCCTTTTTGTCTGTCTCATTGAAACATCCAGTATACAGTTCTGATACTTTAGTATCTTGATCATTTTTTTTTACTTTACAAGTGGGTCTTACTTGACTTTAACATTTATTACAAAATTTATCTTGTGTGCAATCCTATTTCTGTTGAGTATTTTTTAATGAACATTCGTACTGTTAATCACCCTAATTTATTTTTTATTGTTTTGTTACCCTTTACAGGTAACATTTACATTTCCTATTGATTGGGAACCCTCATATATTTCCACCATACAATTGTTGTGTTTTTTGTACTTCTATTGCTCTTTGGTAATGAAACTTTTTGATTATTCTTTCTCATCATATTACCATTTTTGTGGCACTCTATAGCCTTACAATAATGGTGTGCCATAAAATCCACAATCAATCAATCAGTGTAAGTGGGTCACATTTGTAAAATTAAATTTGAATAATTAATACTTAGCTAAATATACTATTATTAGCTCTACTGGTCTCAGACCAGAAGCGCCTATGGAATGGCCTGTTATCTGTCATCCATTGTCTGTTGTCCATTAGCACATGTTTGTTATTGCTTCTTCTCCTAAGCTGTTTGGACGATTGCCATGGAACTTTACACACACATTCATTCCATGGTCTTTTTGGTTCTAAGTGAAAATGGTGCCACTCAGACATCCAATATATCTGCCACAGTGGTCATCTTGAAAATGTTGTTATTGCTACTTTTCCTGAATGAATGGTACTTAAAGGTTTCTTTTGATGACTAATTAGTCCCTGATGAAAATGGTCCATATCTAATGTCCAATATGGACACCATGGCCGCCATCTTGAAAATCTTGTTATGGCTACTCCTCCTAAATGGATTGTCATATCAGATTGGGTTTTCATCAGAAGGCTTCTTTTGATGTCAGGTTGGTAAAAAAAATGACAATGGTGCTGATATCCCGTATGGCTGCCGTGGCTGCTATCTTAAAACTTTTGATATTGATATCACTTCTCCAGAAAGGAAAGTCATCTAAACATGAAAAAGGACTTCTCATGATGAGTACTTGATCCTAATGAAAATGCTGCTGATCTGAAATCTAATATGGCTACTAGTCCGTACCAGCCATCTTGAAAATGGTGTTATTACTACTCCTGATGAATGGATGGATATATTCGGATGGGGTTTTCTCCAACAGGCTTCTGATGTTGACCCACATACAGATGAAAGGTGCTTTGTTTCCTTGCATTCAAAACTGAATCATCCTTATTGTTACGAAAATAAAAACTTCTACTAAAGTTGTTAAACTGAAATAATTATGTGATGTGTTTGAAGCTATGTCATGATCCAGAGAGAGCTAAAAAATAATTTCCAGAATGAAATGTGCTAAAAAAATGTCACTGAATAAACTAATTGGGAAAGGTCCTTAAAAAGTCCTTGAAGTTTTGTACCCATGATCAAGAAATCATTAATTGGTGCTATAAGATCTTGAGTCTGATTCATTTGTTGTGTTCAGTGTTTGATTTGGACTAAAATTATTTAATTCAAAATATTCTTCTCAGGAAATACAAAGTGCTCAATAATATTGTTGGACAGAGGTATTAACTTGGATTATATTACTGTGATTCAAGAAAAGACTTCACACATCATTACAATTCAGGTTGGACCACTCCAGTGGCCAAGTGGTTAGAGCGTCCGCCTTGAATGCGAGAGGTCACAGGTGTGAACTCCAGCTGAGTCATACCAAAGACTTAAAAAATGCTACTAGCAGTTGCCTCGCTTGGCACATAGCATTACTAAGTTAGTGCTAGGACTGGTTGGCCTAGTGTCAGGATAATATGACTGGGTGGGACATGATGCTACATGTCTGTGACATGATGCCCCAGTGCTATACACATCACTATAAACTGTCACACTTCAGACATCGTAGTGATGTGACTGAAAAATTGTTAAAGCTATGTTAAAAATCCAAAACACACACACACACACACAATTCAGGTAATGGGTACTGTTACGTGTAGGCTTGTACAAAAATAACAAGAGAAAGGAGTGAAGCCAACACGCTTTGTATATTTTAACAAAATTATTTTCCTAGAAAACATGTAAAAATTGGAAATAGGACTTACGGTTTGTGAATATAATCCAAAATTTAATCCTAAGATTGTAAAATACAAGTCCTATCACTAAACAGTTTTAATAATATCCAGGTTCAAATCTCGATGAAATTCCAATTTGGAGACGATGATGTCAGAATAGATCGTTGTACTGGTGGTAACAGATCCTTGATTGAATCACAATTTATGTTTCCGTATAACTCCAGAATAAATTTCCACTGAATTTCTTTGTCCCAGAACTTTTTATAAAAAAGTACACTTCTTTGGTTTTTTAGAGAATAAATTATTAAATTCCAAAAACAAATGAACTTCAAAAACAATCTGGCTCCAACAATTGAAACCTCTCAAGCCCTCAAGGTTTAAAATACAACTGAATAAATTTAATACCAATTGGCTGTTTTAATCCTTGATTTTAGGTCACATGGCACTCCACGTGATAGGCTGCATGATTTACTAATTTGAACATTGCAATAAAATAAAGTGCCATTTGTCATAGCCCTATCTAAGTACCAAATTCTTACTCTGAAAATATATAAAATAGAAAGGCTGTTTACAATCCAGTTAATACGTGGGCCAAATTGACCTTGGAAATAGCCAATCATTATCACTTGATGTTTACAAAACTGTGTACCAGAGTGAGCTAAAAATAATGCTTCTGTAATAGGTTTGAAGTTTTAGATAACAGAATTTACTGAAAGAAAATATCTAATCCCGTGAAAATAATCATTACAATAAAATGAAATGAAACAAAAAATACAAAATAAAAAAGAATTTTAAAACTAACACATAAGCAATTTAATTACATATACGTAACAGTACATTAGTACATGAGAGACTACCGCACACTACAGGCACATGAACACCAGTGTTGGAAATTATTTTGAATACCAATAAAGTTTATTGAGAACTTTATTCATTAGGACTTGTGTTAGTAATTCTAGGATTATTTTGAATTTGCAATACAGTAAATTCTTACATTTTTGCTTTGTATTCTAGGGAAATAAGTTATTTGTTGAATTTTACAAGTTTCTTGCTTCTGTTTTCTGTCACCTTATTTAAGACCATAGAGTTGTAATAATATAAATACATGAAATTGAAAAATATCACAATTGACTGATGTTGATCACATACAGATGAGAAGTGCTTTTTTTCTTGCATTTAAAACTGAATTGTCCGTACTGTTGTTATAACTTAAATAATTATGTAATGTGTTTGAAGCTCTGTTATGATTCATACAGAACTAAAGTGATTTCCAGAATGAAGATATGTGATAAACATTAGTAATAAAAATGTCTTTGAATAAACTCCTGGAAAATTGGGAAAGGTCCTTAAAACTCTTTGAATTTTTGTACACATGGTCTGTATCAACCATGACCTAGATTTGCAACCCCAGATTAAGGGTCTTCCATTCACCTGTCTGCCTTCCTTTAGATATTCAGTACACTGCAAGTTTAAATACAATATCATCATCAGTAAATTTTAATAATTAGCCCTACCCAATTTGGGTTGCCCAAATGTGTGGGTGGGTGTGTCTTTGAACAGCTTTAGTTACAGATTTTTTGGCACACGTAATTCTGTAAGTAATCTTTTTATAGTTGGAATATACGATCTTCACATTATCTTATTACTCATATACTCACCTTCTCTTAGTACCACTCCTGTCTTTGTTGACTTTGTTGCCAGAAATGTACAAATTGTATTTATTTTAAAAGAAACATTTACTATTAGGTCGACCACCAGGACCAGAGATGGAGAATAGCACTGATAGAGAGTCATATTCTTTGGCAGCAGGACTTGCACTGGGACTGGTGGTCGACCTAATAGTAAATGTTTCTTTTAAAATAAATACAATTTGTACATTTCTGGCAACAAAGTCAACAAAGACAGGAGTGGTACTAAGAGAAGGTGAGTATATGAGTAATAAGATAATGTGAAGATCGTATATTCCAACTATAAAAAGATTACTTACAGAATTACGTGTGCCAAAAAATCTGTAACTAAAGCTGTTCAAAGACACACCCACCCACACATTTGGGCAACCCAAATTGGGTAGGGCTAATTATTAAAATTTACTGATGATGATATTGTATTTAAACTTGCAGTGTACTGAATATCTAAAGGAAGGCAGACAGGTGAATGGAAGACCCTTAATCTGGGGTTGCAAATCTAGGTCATGGTTGATACAGACCATGTGTACAAAAATTCAAAGAGTTTTAAGGACCTTTCCCAATTTTCCAGGAGTTTATTCAAAGACATTTTTATTACTAATGTTTATCACATATCTTCATTCTGGAAATCACTTTAGTTCTGTATGAATCATAACAGAGCTTCAAACACATTACATAATTATTTAAGTTATAACAACAGTACGGACAATTCAGTTTTAAATGCAAGAAAAAAAGCACTTCTCATCTGTATGTGATCAACATCAGTCAATTGTGATATTTTTCAATTTCATGTATTTATATTATTACAACTCTATGGTCTTAAATAAGGTGACAGAAAACAGAAGCAAGAAACTTGTAAAATTCAACAAATAACTTATTTCCCTAGAATACAAAGCAAAAATGTAAGAATTTACTGTATTGCAAATTCAAAATAATCCTAGAATTACTAACACAAGTCCTAATGAATAAAGTTCTCAATAAACTTTATTGGTATTCAAAATAATTTCCAACACTGGTGTTCATGTGCCTGTAGTGTGCGGTAGTCTCTCATGTACTAATGTACTGTTACGTATATGTAATTAAATTGCTTATGTGTTAGTTTTAAAATTCTTTTTTATTTTGTATTTTTTGTTTCATTTCATTTTATTGTAATGATTATTTTCACGGGATTAGATATTTTCTTTCAGTAAATTCTGTTATCTAAAACTTCAAACCTATTACAGAAGCATTATTTTTAGCTCACTCTGGTACACAGTTTTGTAAACATCAAGTGATAATGATTGGCTATTTCCAAGGTCAATTTGGCCCACGTATTAACTGGATTGTAAACAGCCTTTCTATTTTATATATTTTCAGAGTAAGAATTTGGTACTTAGATAGGGCTATGACAAATGGCACTTTATTTTATTGCAATGTTCAAATTAGTAAATCATGCAGCCTATCACGTGGAGTGCCATGTGACCTAAAATCAAGGATTAAAACAGCCAATTGGTATTAAATTTATTCAGTTGTATTTTAAACCTTGAGGGCTTGAGAGGTTTCAATTGTTGGAGCCAGATTGTTTTTGAAGTTCATTTGTTTTTGGAATTTAATAATTTATTCTCTAAAAAACCAAAGAAGTGTACTTTTTTATAAAAAGTTCTGGGACAAAGAAATTCAGTGGAAATTTATTCTGGAGTTATACGGAAACATAAATTGTGATTCAATCAAGGATCTGTTACCACCAGTACAACGATCTATTCTGACATCATCGTCTCCAAATTGGAATTTCATCGAGATTTGAACCTGGATATTATTAAAACTGTTTAGTGATAGGACTTGTATTTTACAATCTTAGGATTAAATTTTGGATTATATTCACAAACCGTAAGTCCTATTTCCAATTTTTACATGTTTTCTAGGAAAATAATTTTGTTAAAATATACAAAGCGTGTTGGCTTCACTCCTTTCTCTTGTTATTTTTGTACAAGCCTACACGTAACAGTACCCATTACCTGAATTGTGTGTGTGTGTGTGTGTTTTGGATTTTTAACATAGCTTTAACAATTTTTCAGTCACATCACTACGATGTCTGAAGTGTGACAGTTTATAGTGATGTGTATAGCACTGGGGCATCATGTCACAGACATGTAGCATCATGTCCCACCCAGTCATATTATCCTGACACTAGGCCAACCAGTCCTAGCACTAACTTAGTAATGCTATGTGCCAAGCGAGGCAACTGCTAGTAGCATTTTTTAAGTCTTTGGTATGACTCAGCTGGAGTTCACACCTGTGACCTCTCGCATTCAAGGCGGACGCTCTAACCACTTGGCCACTGGAGTGGTCCAACCTGAATTGTAATGATGTGTGAAGTCTTTTCTTGAATCACAGTAATATAATCCAAGTTAATACCTCTGTCCAACAATATTATTGAGCACTTTGTATTTCCTGAGAAGAATATTTTGAATTAAATAA